>PVJA010010113.1:0-23987 GCA_004027025.1 Myocastor coypus
AAAAAAAAAAAAAAAATGAAGATAGGGTCTTGCTATGTATTTTAGCCTGGCTTTCAAGTACCAATCAGGCTGGCATCAAGCTCACTGTAACCTGCTGGCCTCAGCCTCCCTAGTGCTGGGATTACAGGAATGGATCCCGTTTTCTTATGGTATAAAACTTCAACCTAACCATTTTTTTTTTTTTTAACTTTCAAAATGCAAGCTTTGTGTATAATCATTTGAGAATGCATTTCTTTACATTTTAAATATGTGATTCTCTCTGCCCTTAGTATATATTCATACTTGGCCTCACAAATGCCCAGAGGCAGTGTAGTTTTTCAGGAGTGAGTCAGTCTGGGCTCTGCCATCCACAGTCAAGGCTGCTTGCTCTGGGTTGCTGTCTTCAGCTTGGCACCCTTAAGGGTCACCTGCGTTCCTTCTGTCTCACTTCACTTGTCATTGTCTTTCTGGTCCTTCACATCTAACTGAGCAATTCTCAAGATTTGGTTTCAGGAGGACTTTTTTCTCTTAAAATTTACAGAGTACCTCATAGAGTTTTAATTATTAAAATGTTTCTACTTGCATTTCTTACATTATAAATTAAAATTAAGTATTTAAAATTTGTTTCAATAGTAAACCATTACAGGTTCATGTAAAGAGCTTAAAAATAAGTATTTTCCGAAACAAAAATTTTACTGCAATAGTGATATCACTATTGGGATGAAGTACCCCATGCTCAAAATGAAGGAAGGAAAGGAAAGGTGTATTTAGCTCATAGTTTGTGGAGGTTTGAGTCCATACTCAGCTGGCTTTAAGGCAGAGTGACAGTTCATGGTGGCAGAAAACAGCATAACAGCAAGACCAGAGGGAGGAGTAGCGGGAACAATGGCAACAGAGGGCAAGTCTGTCTGTCCGCCGCAGGCTGGGCGCAGCACTCATGCCTGTAATCCCAGCAGTACTGAGGCCCATAATCCCAGCCTTGGAACATGAATTAATCACAAACTCTAGAACTGTGCCCCAATGACTGTGTGAGGCTTGGGGAGGGGGCGCAACGGGGAGATAGCTCAGTGGAATAAGTGCTTGCCTGGCAAGCGCAGGGTCCTGAGTTCAATCCCTGGTACTGAAAAAACAAAAACAAAAACAAAAAACAAACCATATATATATTTTTTTCTTAAATGTCTGGCATAATGGAAGCAAGCTGAGTTCCAGGTCTCATTTGAATTCAATGCATTGTCATATGTTGTTTTGTTATTGAAGTAAATAAGCAAAATAAACCACATAGTATATATATAGTGTGTATTTGGTTGTTACCGGGTCTCACTATGCAACTAGGACTTGTGATCTTCCTGCCGTCAGCTTCTCCAGTCCTGGGATTACAGGCATGCGCCACTATACCCAGACTCTGGCCAGTTGAGCCCACGGGGGCATGTGTGCTGGCATGGAACGTGGTGCCGGGGATTGAACCATAGTCCCTGCACTTGCCTAATCTTGCCTAAGTAGGCACTTCAATCTGCAGAGCTATCTTGCCAGACCTACTTTGTTACTTTGGAATCCTTGGATCTGCCTTATATTCTGAAATGTCTTTTTCAAATTGATTCCATTAATGACTGACCTTTTGGAGAGTAATAGGAATTGATTCACTGAAGCATGCTGATCTTCTAAACTTTAATACATCTTAGTTATTGTACATGTGTGTCATGTAACATTAAAAACCCTATTTATTAATATTAATATCAGTATCAGAATAATTTTGAAGTATTGGGATCCTTTCCATTGACAACATACATGTTTTCTAGAATGCCAGATTTTTTCTTTGCAAGCTCAGGTTTTGAACTAGTGGCGGTATTCATACCTACTTCATCTTCCCTACTGCTGAGATTTCAGGCGTGCACCACCACTCCCAATCTTAATACTATTTCATAAGATTCATTTTGTTCAATATTAATATGGCAGCCCCAGCTCTATTATAATTATTGTTTGCATGGAACATTTTTCATTGTTTTGCTTATAACTTTTCTTATGTCTTTGAATACAAAATGGAACCTTTATAGAAAACGTATGGTTGCATCTTTTTTAACCGAGTGTGACAATTTTGCCTTTTGAATTGGGCATTTCAATGATTCACATTTTATGTCCTTACTGATGTGATTGAGTTTATATTTTCCATTCACTTGATACTATTCCTATCCTTTCTGTTCCTTTTTTCTTCCTTGACTTACTTTAGTCTTGAACAGATATTTCTACTGTATATGCGTTCTAATTCTGTGTCAGCATTGTAAAACAGTAGCAGTGAGTTCTCAATCTTTGTTCCTCTTGTTTTAAAGGGAATGGCTTTATTTTCCCTTTAGTTAAAGGGCAGTTAATCTTGGTGTAGGATATTTGGTTGGCAGTTTTTCTTTAAGCACTTTGAATGTCTTTTTCTACTGGTTTCTGGCTATCATTCTTGTGTTTTAGAACATTGCAACTGAGAGATTAGCTATTTGCCATGTGGATCTTCACCTTAGCTGTCATTCTCATTGACATTGGCCTGCCTGTGAGAACGTCTCTTGTTTTCTAGCTGCTTTTAAGACTTTGTGTTTGAGTAGTTTGGTTGCATGTTGATGTGCGTCTCTTTGTATTTTTCTGTCTTAAAGTAAGCTTCTTCAGTGTGTAGATTAATGTTTATCATCAAGTTTGGTGTACTTTCGTTTTTAAAAATAGTCTTCTATCCCTTTATCTCTGTCCTCTTATTCTAATGTATGTTTGTTATGGTTTTGATTATGGGTAACATACTCATCCATTTCAAATTAGTAACTTTTTCTTCAATCCTCTGGAGTATACTGTCAAGCCCCTCTAGAGAATTTTATCTTTTTCTGCAGTTTTCTTTGGATTTCAATTTTTTCTGCTGTTTAAAAAATCTCTACTTTTCATTTATTGTTCATTATATGTGGTCATCTTTACTTTACTTTGGAACAATACTTTTTTTTTCTTATTTGGTCTTTTGGAAACAAGGTTTGAGGGCTGGCCTGTAGTTCAGTGGACTAAAGTGCCTGCTTAGGCAGAGTGCAGTGGCCAGGGTTCAATCCCTGTCATGCCATGTCAGCCCCACCCATGGAGCATGCTGAAAAGGCAATTGAGACTAGGCATGGTGGCATGCACCTGTAATCCCAGTGCTTTGGAGGCTCAAAACAGGAGACTCGTTACGAGTCCAATCTATGTAGTGAGACACTGTAGACCCTATAGACCCTGCCCTAAATACAGAAACAAACAAAGCAAAATGAAAAAATTGGAGACAAGGTTTACCTATGCAGTTCAGGGTATCCTTGAACTCACTTTGTAGCCCAGGCTGATCTCGAACTTGCATCAGTCCTCTTACCTCAGTCTCCAAAATGCTAGGATTGCAGACATGCACCACTTTGCCTGGCTGGAGACAGATTTTAACAAATCTAACATCTCGTGATACTCAAAATTTCTTTCTTTTTTTTAAAGGTTTCAGTTGTACACATTAAGCTTCATAAAGTCACTTGTACTTTATTTCTTCAATACGCCATATACAGTGGATATACAGTGCTTTTACGTGGCATGAATTATTATGTAATAATTTAGCTTTATCATATCAGCTGGCATAATTACTCATCTCTACATCCCTTGGGGCTGACTCTGCTAATATGGGAAAGGTTACCTTCTGTTTCAATTTGTGTTGCCATATAGGTCCAGCAGCAATACAGAATATGGCTCTACTAGCTAATAGAGCATGACCATGTTTGTCATGGAAATCCGGTGTAAATTTTTGGTGGCTGTGCCTTGCTACCATTTGCGGAATGCTTCGTACTGCAAAATGACCTAATGTATTTTTGGCCAAGGGAAACATCGTGCAATTGAAGTTGACACTGTGGTTATTGCTCATAATTTCTATTGACTGCTATATATATATATATATATATATATATATATATACATATATATATATATATATATATTTTTTTTTTTTTTTTTCTTTGTGTGCCTCAGAATTTCTTATTGAAAAGTAAATATTTTAGGTCACATATTGTAACAACTCTGGATTCCCCCATCTCTACCCCTCTCTCCCTCTCACCCACTCCTTTCCTTTCTTCCTTTCTCCTTCCTTCTCTCCCTGAAGGTTTTTGGGTTTTTTTGCTGTTGCTTATTGGTTTGTTTTTGGGAGTGATCGCTATGAGTTTCATTGCTGGAATGTGTCATCTCTGTGATGAACCACCACTGATTTTAATTCTTTAGCTTTACATTTGGCTTGTAGGGCTTCCTGTGTAATTTAATGGTGCTTGTTCAACTTTCCTGTTGCTGGGACATAGTACCACATTCCCCCAACTTAGAGGAGGAAAGCTTTGATTAACCTTATGGTCTTAGGGATTAGTCCATAGTCTTTGAGCTTCCAAGCAAGAATATCATGGTGGTTGCTTGAAGCTGCTTCATGCATGGGGGCTGGGAAGCAGAGCAGGGCAGCAAAACCAGAGAAGAAGGGTCAAGGGAGCAGACAGAGACCCCTAGCCATGCCTCTGTGCCTCTGTCCCACCCTGGCACAGTGAGCCATGCCCCTTCCATGGGTCCCAAAGTCAGATGAGTGCATGTAATCAAGCTTGTTATCACAAATGGTGTGATGTGGTTGGATAGTGGTTGTACTTGAACACCCAGCTTTTGGTCAGTAAGTCTTTTCTGTACTCATGGATCTCAGTTCCAACATGAGGAATGAATTTCAAGTTCGTACAACCTTCGAATATCACCCAGTTTTTATTTTCTTTATTTTTATTTTCTCCTGTGCCCTTCTCTATGTCCTGTGTGGATGTTATCCCTCAGCCTCAATGTTGGCCAGGCATGTGTGATTAGCTCTGTCCTTCTTTGCTTTTCCACTGTGCATGCCCTCAGCCATAGCCTCAGGCAAGAATGTGCTGGTCCCAGTTTTGGACTCAAATCACTGTAGACTCTGCCCACTTCCAAGACCATTGTGTCCAGTAACAATACTACTGGGTTTGGGTGTCACCTGTCATTCCAGTCCAAGTAACTCCATTTTGACCATTGCAGAGAAGTTTCTGCTCATCTTGTTTTTCCTTAAATTTTAAGAACTTGATTACAGATTGATTTTTGGTTGATGGTAACAGGAGGAACCCCTAGGAGAGAATCCTACTGTGCTTACCTAAGAGTTGACATTTTTTAAAAATATAGAACATGTATTGAATTTTTATGTTCATATGATCTAGTTCTGAACTGTTTATTAGTTCTGCCTAGCTCTATAGTTTTCTTTTTGGGAAGAATATTTGTAAATCAAATTCAATCTTAGTTGTAAATCTTATTTCTGATCTTGTTCATGCATGCCATTTTTCTATGTCTCAGTTCTTTAAGAATGGCAGTGTTCTCTATTAATTGATTTGTGTGTGTTATTTGGATTAATTTTTGTTTTATATTAGTTTCAAATTTGAACTTTTAAAAAAATACGGAATGATCTTGAGCTGTGTATTCATATTAGAAAATTAGAAAGCCAAAAGCTATATAGAAACTTTAGGGATGGCACAGATATTTTTGTAGTTATACTTTCAGTTCTATTTGAATTCCACATGTAATTTGAAATTCTTTTTCCTTGTTTTACACTTTTTTCATAGTCCATGTTTGCAACCCATCATGACTCCATCCCAAGTGGGGAGCTGGTGCGTGTGCATGACACACCTCAGTTCATCTGATAGTGTAGAATTTACCGGTACAGTTCACTTTGAAGTAAATACAGAACCAATACTATGTAGAGGCAGCTGAAGGCCAGATGATTTGAGGCACAGCCACACCCATACTGCCTTTTCTAGTCCCGTGCACAGTTAATTCATTTCTTTAAACATAATACGACTTATATTTATGTACTCTATCCAGTCAACTATTTGACCACAGTCAAGAAAAAAAAAAAAAGGTCTTTATACAAGAAGGGCTGGGAGACAATAATTTCTTGGGGAAACTTCAACAAATTGTTTTCCAGTCTTTATACACCTGACAAACATGTCAGATCATTCCTTTAATTTGCCTGTTTCATCTATGAGTTCTTCTTTATCTGCCTTATCTTGTACAGTGTATAGTGATGATGCTTTGTTTTTATGAGTTTCTATCCCCCCAGTACATTTAAGCTTTTAAAGGAACTATCAAGACTGCAGAGAATCATACGGTGCTCAACTTTCCTACCTGTAGTGGCTTTCAATATGGTTTGTCCCCACCAAAACTCATGTAAAGGTTTTGTCTCAGTTTGGAAGTGTCCAGATATAGAGGACAAAGGACGGGGCCCTTGAATTAACTTGCTTTCCTGTCCCCCTACTAGAGGTCTTCACCAGAAGCAAAGCAGATTGTAGCACCATGTTTACAGCTCCCACCCTCCAGAATTGTGGGCCAAAATAAACGTTTTTTCTTTATCAGTTATACATTTGAGTATTATTTATAACAACATTCAAGCAGACAGGGATGAGAATTAAAAACAATGTGCTCTTAACTGTGAAGGGTTACAGTATAATATGTGCATGTATGTACTTGTACATGTAATAGGTACATGTTGCCCCTCCCCTTTTTAAATTAAAGATCAGTACTGGGGGTCAAACTCAGGCTCTCAGTTTGAGCAGTGAAATCTCAATCTAATTCTTAATTGTCGTTCTTTTGGTAGAGCAACAAAAATACTTGACAGAATATCTAAAATTATATAGAAAGTCAAGTCAGTAGCAATAGTGTGTAGAGACAGATGCATAGACTAGTGGAGACTTACTAGTGAAAGTGTAGTCTGGGGACTGTGGCACTGGTGGCATTGCCTCTCCATCCAATCCTTGATAAGCTTATCTGAAACCTTTTTTTTTTTTTTTTTAAAGAACTTTTGTTTGTTTATTTATTTATTTTTATGGCCGGCTCAGCCTGCCCTGAGGGCAGGGCTGGCACAGCATGTGGTGCTGGGGATCGAACCGCGGTCCCTGCAGCTACCTAAGCTTTCCTAAGCAGGCGCTTTAGACCACTGAACCATCCTGCCAGGCCCCTGGAACCGCTTTTTTTTTTTGTGGGACCAGGGTTTGAACTCACGACCTTTCACTTGCCCAGCAGGCACTTGTGCCCCGGAGCTATCTCCCCAGCCCCTAGAACCTCTTTTTAAGGAGATTTTCAATCATCTTATGTATCTTCAATAGACAAGAAAGATAATTTTAAAAAAACAGTTATTAAAGAATACATTTAAGTAATACCAATACCAAATTATGACAGTAATAGCAAATCACAGAATCTGGAGTTGTGTTTTAAGATTACCCAGAAGAGTGGGGGAAAGGCGGTTTTCATAAAGTCTGGGATAACAGGTAACTGAATGGGGAAGAAGGTGTAACTGGAGTACATGGTGTTTCTTTTTTTTTTTTTTGCCTTTTTGAGACAGGGTCTCACTATGCATGCAGTTCAGGCTGGCCTTGAGCTCACTTTTGTAGCCCAGGCTGGTCTCGAACTCACACCGATCCTCCTATCTCAGCCTCCCAAGTGCTGGGATCACAGGGGTGCATCACCACACCTGGCTAGGACTGCATGGTGTTTTTTATGTCCTATAGTGTACACATGTTTTCTCTCTTGGAACTACATTTTGTAAAGTGCTCAATTTTTACTAAAATGAAAGGAATGTTTTGAGCATGCGGTTTCTTGGGTGCCACCACCTTCATGCCCTGCCTGCACCCCACAGGCCTGCTTCCTCCTGTACCCAGTCTTCAGAGTGTCTTCATGTGCTTCCAGCACCTCTTCTTCATGGTCAAGCCCTGCGTCAGAATTTAATAAGAAAGTTGTCACTACCAATTGTAGACAGGTAATCTGAATGTATCCCTCCCTCCATGGCAACAAGAAGGCTTTGTCCAATTATGTTTTAGATTTTAGAAAAAAAACAAACCTGCTGAAGTTACTAAAGGAGGGACTGTTCTCTGACAGCTCAGCAGGAAGTAATTTTCTATCTGCTTGAGGGTGAAAGGCCAGCTCATTCTTAGAGTGAGTCTTCTGGATTCGTATTCTGGATAATGTGTAATCTGCCTATTCAGTTCCCCTGAAGGCCTCTGCAGTGCTATTCCTTTGGCCTCTCAGAGAGTGCAGTTAGCACCCTCTGCTTGGAAGGGGTGTGCAGTTAGCACCCTCAGCTCTGAAGGAGTGTGCCAGCTAGCTGTCAGCCTTGCCATACACCTGAGCTCCAATGTCAAGGGAAGCACAATTCAATTTTGAACCAAGTTTTCAGCATGACAGTGCAGCAAGCTTGCCAGCATACTCCTTTATGTCCCTTTCTTTGAAATTCCCCATTCTATGCAAGTGATCTCCGTTATTTTTAAATCTTTTGTGCAAGATGAAACCTCTGCTAACAGATTTTACTTGCTTTTACTTGAAAAAAAATTCAATCGAGTGAAATAATCTGTATCTCTGTTACCTCTTCTCATTTCTAGAAAATAAAGTTCTCTGGCTTCTTTAACTTGTGACTTCTCTAAACATGTTGAAAGCCTTGACTGTATGGCATAATGCTCTGTCTCTGAAAGGGAACTTTGACAAGTTCCGTCAAAAGGGAAAAGGGGAATAATTTATAAAAGGTGCTGCAAATAATGATGCCAGCCAGTTATTTTAAAATGCATCCATCTCACCTTTTAATGAATTAGATTTGTCAACAGCAAGTGTTTTATGCACCGCTTCTAATGAAAGTGGCACCCTAGAAATGCTGTGCTTTGAGGTTGGCTTCTTCAAAGCATGGTAGTATCTTCAACTCAAAGGTATTGTTTAAATAATAGATATTAAAAAGTATATTTAAATAATATTAAGGTTGTGACACAAACACCAGATGACAAAATTCAGGAATTTCAAAGCTAAGGCTGACACACCATCACTATCTCACATAGGAACTGGTTTTTAAATTAGGAAGGTAACAGACTGATTTGGAGATTTTTGTGTCAGTTTAACTTTAAATTCTCTTGCCGTGTGGTTGATGTCACAACCTTAATGTCAATTCTTCAAATAAGTTTCCTTTGGTTGAGGGTCATTAAAAACTGTATATGATAAATCCAAGAGGCATAAATAGGTCACACCAGAGTGGAGTACCTTGCTTTTCTGGAGTTGAGAGACAGCTCATACCTGCTTTGCAAGTGGAAGAAGTTAGCTTAGACATTTTCAGTAAATTTTTGTTTTTAAGGTATTTGATTCAGAAAAATGTGAACCTAACTAATAAGGCATGATGCTGTTCTTGTACTTTAATGCTTTGATCTTGTTGGTTATTGCCTGAAATATCTAAAGACAATTCCCACAAATGATTTTTTTCCTCACTGGCACATGAGTTTCATTTCATTTTTGAAATATCCTTATTTTATCTAGTTGAGTACACGTAAATTCTACCTCATAAACTTCCAAATGTAGTCCTTCCAATAAAGTATTTTTTAAAAAAATGTACTTGGTACAGGGTCTCACTGTGCACAACCTCGAACTCATGGTGATGCTTCTGTGTCACCTCCCCAGCACAGGGATTACAGGTGCGCACCAACATGCCTGGTCTTGGTGACCACCCAGGGACAGGGCTGGTGCACCTATGTTATTGGGGATCAACCCCAGTCCCTCAGCTTGCCTAAGCCAAAGTTTAGTCCACTGATCTATCTCACCAGCTCTACAGCAAAGTTTTCGTTGTAAAATGTTTTTTTTTTTAATATATTTTATTTTATTTTTATTAATTTTTTTTTTTCTTGTTTCAGAACTCTTGTTCATTTATTTATTTTCATGGCCGGCTCAGCCTGCCCCGATGGCAGGGCTGGTACAGCATGTGGTGCCGGGGATCGAACCCTGGTCCCTGCAGCCGCCCCCCCAAGCAGGTGCTTTAGACCACTGAGCCATCCCGCTGGGCCCGTAAAATGTTTTAAAAGTCTTTGTCTTAGGAAGTGAAATCTAATGAGTGTAAATTTAAGACAGTGTAGTTCCATAGCGGTCATTAAGGAAGCTCCCAGAAGCATTCTTCATCCCAATTTAGGGAGAAAGAGTAGACAGGAAGGATGAGGGAATTGTGTAGTCAATTCTCCTTCTTCTCCTTCTCCTTCTCCTTCTCCTTCTCCTCCTTCTCCTTCTCCTCCTTCTCCTTCTCCTTCTCCTTCTCCTCCTTCTCCTTCTCCTCCTTCTCCTTCTCCTTCTCCTCCTTCTCCTTCTCCTTCTCCTCCTCCTCCTCCTTCTCTTCCTCCTTCTCTTCTCCTTCTCCTTCTCCATCTCCTCCTCCTCCTCCTCCTCATCCCTCCTCACTTCGACTTTGTCTTTGTCTTCATCTTTCTATATCCAGATTGGCCCAAGCTCTAGATCCTCCTGCTTCAGCTTCCTAAATGCTGTCAACACAGGCATGTATCATGATGCTTGTCTTTTTCTTGATTCTTACCTGTAGTGATCTGAATAGAGGAGTCTACATTACCTATATTGAATCTAGGTTTTATTCAGAAAAATAAATGTGTTAGAATCTATTCTGCCATTTATTTTTATCACTAGTATTAGAAAAATCAAAGATGAGAAGATAGGCAAAATATTTATTGACTATTTTTTTTCTGATTCTGTTATACCCACCAACTAAAATACTTACATCTCTCATCTCTCCTTGACTAACTACTGGCTCTTTTTTTTTTTTTTTTTGAGACAGGGTCTTGCTATATAGTTCAGGCTGGGCTTGAGTTCACTTTTGTAGCTCAGGCTGGTCTGGAACTCGCACTGATTCTCCTGCCTCAGCCTCCCAAGTGCTGGTATTACAGGCATGCGCCACCATGCCGGCTTTAATTAACTACTGGTTCTATCCTTTCTGATTTTTAGCAGTGCTGAGGGAACATTAGTCTTTATTTTCTAACATATCACATTCCTTTCATTTCTTTACTTTTTTAACCATACTTGAATTTGATAAATTTCTTAGTTTTCATTTAAAAGGTACTATGCAATTTTATCTTTATGTTTGGTTCCAAATTCATCTTTTTATCTACTGGCTCTTCTAGTTCCTCCCATCTAAAATCATTCCTAAATCACCACATTTCTAATAGAAATTTTCTTTCTAAAGGCCATATCTCACCAGGAAGAGGTAATCATGCTGTACTTTGTAGTGGTTTGAAAAGGTTATCTGTGAAGGATTTGCTTAAATCCTTCAAACTCAAACTATAACAGTGTTCTTCCTTGGCCAAATGTTCAGAATCATGGTTAGTGTTCATGCTAGCCTGCCCTCTGATATGTATTGCACAAAAAACAAAAAACTTTAAGTGAAGATGACTTCTTCTAAATTTAGAGGAAGCTATTCAAATAAATGAATTAGAGCTCAGTGTGTACCTGCAGTATAAAAAATAGTTTTCTGGCATAAAAACGAAAAATATCTTAAACTAAGCCATGCAAATTCATTTAGAGCCATTTCAGATTTATGTATTTAATAAAGTTGGGTAGTGGATCTAATTTATATATTTAATGTCCTTCACTGTACAGTGATGTTGTAGTGACTGCTTGGAAAAGAATGATGATGTTTCATTTAGCATTTCTACTGTATCAGTCAGCCCTATAAATGGCTTTCTAATAGGGTACAATGCATGCTTTTAATATTTTTCAATGATGTTAAGAGATAACATTTATTGAGTTCTTTCTGTATGCCAGGGACTAAGTACTATATATGGATTATTTTATATAGTCCTAGTAACAATCCTTTAATGATCTTTCTGTCTTAAAGATGTATATGAAGTTATTATACAACTGAAATTAATTCCAGTACAGGTAGTGTGACTACACACAAGTAGTATACATAAAGATATTACACAACTAGTAAGTAATGGAACTGTTAGCCCATTACAAGTCATATAATTCCAGCACAAGTAAAGTGACTCCGCCTCTAAGCCTTTGCTATTGAAAATGCGAATCCTAGGCCAGCAGTATCATCAGCACTTGGGATCTTGTCAGAAATGCAGACTCTCAACCTGCCAGATTTCTGTACTGTTAAGGAACAAACAGTCGTGCGTTAGAATTTGAGAAGCACAGTTCTGTGCTGTCCTGCCCTGATGTTTACAGTTAAGTACATTTTCAAATAAGCCTCCGTTTTTAATGTGTGGTGATGAATTCAACTTTTACAACTAGTGTAGGGATTCCGGTTTTATGTGAAGTGCACTGTCCTGGGATCCAGCAGCTGAGCGGTGATGAGGTGGCCCCAAGTTACCCTGAAAGCAGTTGTGTGAAGAGCAGGATGGAATGGCCCAGAACATGAACCACAGGGCTTTCTCCTGTAGAGACCAAAGGCACAGGGCAACGTGCTTGCTGCATAGACTCTGAAGACTGCAGCCTGTGTTTCAGTCTCTCCTATTTCTAGCTGCAGAATCTCAGGAAAGTTATGAAATTCTCTTCATTTTCTGGAAATTGAAGTCTAATATATTTTACAGGATTGATGAGTTGTGATGAAGTGAATATAGCTAAACAGTTAAGAGGATTTAATTTTCACACTACATTTACTTGTACATTTATTTGTTTGTTTCTTTGGTACAGGGGATTGAACTCAGGTCCTTGTGCTTGCCAGGCAGGTGCTTAAGTCACTGAGCTATCTCCTCGGCCCCTTCCATGTTTTCTTATCACCACTTTTCTTCAAAAGTTTTAAAGAACTTCACTCCTCGCCAAAACTTCTTACAGGCCAGTGTGCGTGCGTGGCATCTTGGTGGCCTGAGCAAGGCTGTAACAGCTTTGACTGCCCTGCCCCACTCACTTGGGTCTTTGTCTTTTTGTTCCTGATACAGAAGGCTTGGGAAGAACCATGTTCTAGCTTTGACTGTTGCTAGTGTTTTATGACATAACTCATCAGCTTTCTAAGACTTCTTAAGATGACTTAATACCTTTCAAGTTGTCCTATTTCCTTGAATAGGAAATAGGTTTCTCTGTAAGTTGGGTCTCTCATCTAAGCTTGTTGATGGCCCAGAAGCTGGAACAGCTACTTGGTTTTCTGTCATTGTAATTGTGTGCCTCACTTATTGGCTGTGACTGTCTACTGATGACCTGCAAAGCCACTTCAAGGCCTGCCATCTGTTCTTTCTCTCATGGCCACATCCTCTTCCTGTCCAGGATAGCTTTCGTCAGGACTAATCCACTGTCCTGGCTGGTTTTCCTACCTCTCTCTCAGCTCATATTATCCAACTCTACACATTTATATATACATATAGGACTGGTCAAATAGCTCAGTGGATTAAAGCAACTGCAAGCAGGCGTAGGGGCTGGGAATTCTATCCCCAGGTCTGCTGTGTCACCCCTCCTTCCTCCCCAGGGCACACTGAGAGGGCAGTTGAGACTGGGTGTGGTGGTGCTTGCCTGGAATCCCAGCTCTTGGAAAGCTGTAAACAGGTGGATCACTATGAGTCCAATCTAGTAGTGAGACCTTGAACACCCTGTAGACCCTTCCCTAAAATATTATATATATATATATATATATATATATATATATATATACACACATACATACATACATACATATACATATATGCTGAAAAACATATAGACATCTGTGGTATATGTGATATATCTGATCCATGCTTTTATTTTTGGTACTAGGAATCTAAATATAGTAGCCTGTACTTGCAGGCAGACACTGTGCTGCTCAGCTATATCCCCAGCTCAGTATAACATATTTGCTGTGGCATATGATGCATGATTTTATGATTTTATATATATATATATATATATATATATATATGATAATACAATGATGTGATATATACCAATATATATGATAATGTCCAAAGGCCTTAAAATTTCTCACCATAGCATACTTCTTCAATTTTATGTTTCACTGGTTTTCATCCATGAATTTTTAGCTCATGCTTCCCCAGTTTGTGTGTGTGTTCTATGGTTGTTTCCATTGCTTTTAATCAGCACACTCCTACTTGATAGTGGGTGGTGCATCTGGGTCAAGTCACTGTAATTGGGGCCCTCATATGTGACCACAGTACAAGGAAAGTGGGGAGTTTCTACATTGTTAATAAGTTAATATAAACTTAAGTATGGTACAACAAGAAATTAAGTGGAATAGTTTGTGTTTTACTTTTCAAGTGACTGCTTGAGGGATTTGTTGTATTGAACTTCACTGTGTTCCTTGATTGCCTTGGGAGTCATCAAGCAGTCCAGCAAGGTGTAGTTCTGGGGATAGGGGTCCGGGGAGGCTTTGGCTGTGTGACCTTGGGTATTATATCCGATCCCCGGCCCTCTCTGATTCTGTTCGGCTCTGCCTAAGTTTTCCAGGCTGGGCTGGAAATTGTGATTCTCCTGCCTCAGCCTTCCAGAGCGATGGGGTTCCAGAATGTTCCATTGTGCCCAGAATTTTCGTTAGTAGCTTTTATTATAAAATAGTATTATTATAGTGTTTTTTTTACTCATTATCATTATTCACCTTTACTCCATTTTTAAAATTATATTATGTGTGCCAGGGGCCATTGATTAGTAGAGAATGTTTTACTATCTTGTGGTGAGCATCAGCTTTATTTAAATTAATAGAACTCTGTGCTCGTTTCAGCAGCACATATACTAAATTAATAGAACTCTTTTGTACACCTGATTTTTTTTTTTTTTTTTTTGTATTTTAGTACAGGATTTATAGGGTCTCACTATACAGATCACATTCATAGTGATCCTCCTGTTTTCAGCCTCCCAAGCACTGGGATTACAGGGGTATACTTCTATACCCAGTCTCAATCCCTGTCTCAGCATGCCCCAGGGGTGGGGTCGGCATGGTATGCCTGGTTCCTGCCTAAATTCTTTGCCTAAGCAGGCACTTTAATCTGCTGAGCTATCTGGTTGGACCTATATACACCTGATTTTGAGATCAAGCCAATCCAAAGCAATTTGAAAAGAATCTCTTTGGATTTCATTTTTAACTTCCTCAGAAAATATTCAACACTATATATTTTTACATTTTAGCTGTTACTTTTAAAAATCATATCAAGGATGTATTCTGTATCTTTTGACTTTATTAATTAAAACACTTTAAGTAGTTCTCCCCTTATAATCTGTAACTACATATTATCTCTTAAAAGGTCATTTTGATACCTTGACTTTGGTATGTAATTCCTCTCTTAGTGTAGATAAATGCTGTATTCTTTCATCACAATTACAGTCATTGGTCTGATAATCCTGTGAGTCAATCTGCACCAAACAAGAAGCTCATATCAAACTCCTGGCAGGTTTAGTTAAAATTAAAATGCACGCTCAACTGTGGAGATTGTCAAGTGTGGAAATAATATTTGTCCAGCTGGACAGCTTTCTTTTGTAGTTGCTAAATGAAAGTTGAGATTCTGTCTGCTCTTTGAAAGCTTCTGTGTCACGAAGGTAATTTGGACTGTTTGTGGTTTGACAGGGATTATTAAAATCAGATGAAGTGAAGGGAAGCAAGTGTGAGAAAGCAAAATTGACACTGACACTCTCTATTATTTGCAGCGTGGATCATGATGACTATGTTGATATGATAGATTCACTGTTGAGATATGTTAAGCAGCAAATAGAGTAAAAAGCAAGCCTAGTGATGGAGTTTTAGATTTAACATGAGGAAATTCAATATTTACTTGCAGTGATGCTTCTTAAATAGATTTTCAAGTCATTTCCTATGATTTGTTTTAACCACCAACAAATTAGCTTTCTATTGAACTATAAAATTAAGCACTATACAGGCAAGGCTATATGACAGATGATTAAATATTAAAGAAGTAGATCACATGATTACAGTCATAAGATTAGAAAACTAAAAGCATCCTTAAGATTATTTTTTCTAATTTCCCTCTTGTGGATGGAAAATTAGTTTTAAGATGTAACATTTTAATTTTATTCATAACTTAAATGTAAACTTCTGATTTTTTACCGCAGATATATTATCTTTATAATTTTTCAATGCTTTAAGATGTTTTTAGAATGTCAGTTAAAATTACTTGCGCCACATCAAAGTTTTTTTCTGTTTAAACATAATAAATAGTATGATATTATATATTGCCATAAAGCATTATTATCTACATGATGATGTATATACCTCCCATAAATTTACTACTGAAAACATCCTTTCTAGCTAGGATGAATTATAGCTAGGAGGCTGTTTCAAGATGTCAATCAATTGTAGAAAACAGTAATTAAATTTGAAAAACTACATACATAAAACAACGTAAAGAGCCTGGAGCTATGCTATGTATTGTGGGAAACCCTCAGTGCTATTTAAGGAGAGTAGTAAAAGACCAGGTTTAGTTTGTAAAATGAGTAGTTCTGGTGCCTGTGCAAAGAAGATACCAACTTAGTGTCCCACAGTGACATTATGTTAATCCTGATACACACTGCCTGGAGTTGATGCAGACCCCACATGACTGCACTCTCTTCAGATGTCAGCCATCGGTGGTTCCATGAAGGCCCTCGCTTCAGCCCAGCCCACTCTAAATTCAAGGGTTATTACAATGCCTTCTCAGGTTGGACAATTCATTAGAAAGTCTCACAGGATTTAGGAAAGTTCTGTACTTGCAGCCATAGTAGCAGAAGGGATACAATTCAGGAAGAGCCAGGTTGCAGAACTGCTTAAACAAAGGGTGGATAGGCTGTGGCATGGTTTCCACATGTTCTCTGGGTTCGTCAGCCTCTTAAGATACAGATATGTTTCATAAGCCGGAATTTTCCTGGATCTGTGTTGTTGAAGTCATGATCAATTGAATCATTAGCTGTTGGCAATTGGATTCATTTTCCCAGCCTCTTCCTCTTTAGACTTGAAGGACTACGGGGGAAGTAGGGCAGGGACCTGAAAGCCCAACTCACCACTTCAGTGTTTGGCACCACTGGCCTTTTGCCATCTGAGTTCCCCTCATTGGCATAAATTCAGGCATAAATACAGTAGATACGTCTATCCCTTAGGAAGTTCTAGAAGGTTTTGAAAATGTGTGCCAAGAGGCAAAGAAAACCAAATACATATTTCTTATTATACCATAAGACTCTTAAAAGCCAGGTAGGAGGTTGCTCCATTTTTTTCCCTAAAACATAATGTTCACAGTTGGGACACTGGTAGCAGACATAGGGAAAAACAACGTTTGAAAACATTTGGTGGTTGTGTAAAATATTTGGGAGAGAAAGGGTCAAAGAATTAAATGACCACTTAAGATAAAGTCAACAAACTTTTTTATTATAAAGGACCAGGTAGCAAATATTTGGGGATTGTGGACCACACAAAGCCTGTAATAGACAGATGGATGTATGTATGAATGGATGGATGGATGGATGGGTGGATGGAAAGATGGACAGAGAGACAGACATAGATAGATGTTTTCTAATATTATATATATATTTTTAAATTTTTACAACACATTAGAAATATAAGCATCATTCTTAGCTGCCAGGTCATACAAAAACAGCCTGTGCCAAAGGTTTGCTAGCACCTGGTTGAAGATACAAAGTGAAAGGATAACAAGATTAAGTTGATCTGAACATAAAGTAGGAAAAGGAGCCACTCTGAGGAAAGCACCCGTTTATTAAGCTTTAAATATACATAATTGTCCACTGATTTTTTGAAAATACATATTGTGGTTTTGTAAGGAGAACTAGCGTTAGAGACGTAGCTTTTGGATTTTCAACATGGTGATGGTAGATGAAAGCAGCTACCCAGTGAAAGCACCGACAGTGAGTGAGGACTACAACCTCCAACATGAAATGAATGGGAAGGGAAGAAAGCACCATACAAAGGGAATAAGGATATCTGAGCTGCGCAACAAAAACCAGTAGGGAGAGATTTCTGTCCTCAAGTTGGAACAACCAATCCATTGAATAAAATAAAATTTTAAAAGTTTAAGAGAGGGCCCAGCAGGATGATGGCTCAGTGGTCTAAAGCGCCTGCTTAGGAAAGCTTAGGCGGCTGCAGGGACCGCAGTTCCATCCCCAGCACCACATGCTGTGCCAGCCCTGCCCTCAGGGCAGGCTGAGCCAGCCATAAAACTAATAAATAAACAAACAAAAGTTCTGAAACAAGAGAAAAAAAAGTTTAAGAGAAAAAAATTTAATCATAAAAATCACAAAAAAATGCAGCAGGAATTTGCGTGAAGAGTGTTCCATGAGAGTATCTAAAATGAGAAGCAGATATAGTGTGGGGTGAGTCATATCCAAGACCTATAACTGAAGCAGTTAATAGAAAAATACCCTAATGCTTGTAACGGGGGTTTTATGGGAGCCTGGAGAAACACAGATGCAGAGAAGCTCGTGTGTTGTTGTAGACAGCCATGAAGAAGTACAATTAGGGAACAAAACGATGAGATACAACTATAATAAGCTGGATGAACACAGCAAGGCCTGTTTTTTCAGCTCTTCTGTTTCTCTGAGTCTGCAGATATCAGGCTTTCCTTGTGGTACGAAAGGCATTTGCGGTTGTGGCCTGCTGCAGGGAAGGAAGGGAGAAGGTGTGGTAGGCCTTTCCACTTTAGCTGTTTTGTCAGGAGCTAAGGGCATATTTTGGGTAATTTGTTTCAAAGCTTATCATAGGTCTAGAGAAAATACCTACAGTGAATGTGCTTAATGGTGGAGATGAGAGGAAGTAATCAAGATGACTTTTAGTTTAATAAAAACCACTGTGGTTAATTTAAGCAGGGAACAACAATGAAAGATAAGAGTGGCTATCAGGCAGTGAAGCAAGGAATGGATTTGTGTGTTTCTCACAGAACCAAAAGAAAATTATGTAAGTTGTCACTCAGAAGTCAAGAACTGTAGCTCCAGGGGTCTCAGCCAACAAAATCTATGTACTTTCTCTTAGGAGGCTAGAATTACCTTCATTGGTTTATCACCGGTGAACGCCCAACCTTGGCTTCATTCTGAGCCTCAAGATTCATTTATTATGTGTTTGATGGTGTGGCCATGAAATAGTTATGATGAAGGGAAGTAGGCTCTGTAACAGAAATGGACCCACATTTTATATCCGTGTTACGTAACAGATTTTACAAAAAGGAATAAGCCAGCCAGTTACACAAAGTGGTGTTTCCCCACAGCAGTGTACCAGTGGTGTGAGACAGGAAGAGAACTAGAAAGACTTGATTCTTAGGAAGCCTGTGAAGCGATGAGTCGATTTCAAGGAAGCAGTAGCTGTTGTACCTCACAGTGCAGAGAGACTGAGGATGATAGGAACCGAAAATCGAAAATCGCTGCCAGTTCATCTAAGCGGTGAGACAAAAGCCACATCGTTCTGAGGTGAAGAGAGAGGCACCAACACAGTGAGAAACAGAGTCCTCGAGAAAGGAAGATCTCAAAGGAAAGGTGGCCCAGAGAGTGTTTTGCACATTTCTGAAAAGCAAGAACTTTGAATAGGTTTACGATCAGTTGGAAGAGATGTGATAATGTAAGACTAGTGATAATGAAGCAAAGCCCTGGGAGTCATGAAAGGGTAGGTTTTTTTTTTTAAATCAAATTAATGTTAATATAATGAACCATATTACCAATATTTTAACAATACCATAATAAATGACCAGCTACTTAATACTATTGACAGCATTTTAGGAGAACTTCTTAAATCCTTAGAACAGACTTAAGAGCGCTAAATTCTTTAGAATCCCTCATTTTCATATAAAGTGTCTTAAATTAAAATCAGTAGGGTAATTAATAAAAATTAATTGAAATTTCATAAACTATGTTTATGATTATCTCTTATTTTTTGCTGAAACAGGGTTTGAACTTACAACCTTGCACTTGCCAGGCAGGCATTTGTGCCTCGGAGATATCTCCCTGGCCCAAAACTATGTTTTTTTTTTTAAATTTTATTTATTTTTTTGTCTTGTTTCAGAACTTTTGTTTATTCAGTCATTTTTATGGCTGGCTCAGCCCGCCCCGAGGGCAGGGCTGGCGCAGCATGTGGTGCCGGGGATCGAATCGAACCACGGTCCCTGAAGTTGCCCAAGCTTTCCCAAGCAGGTGCTTTAGACCACTGAGCCATCCCACTGGGCCCCCAAAACTATGTTTATTATACCGAGTTGATACATAATTCAATGACTGTTTTTTAAAAAGTGCTCCATAATATAAGCTTTCTATTAATGTAATATATCTTTTCAAAATTATTAAACCCTTAATGTATTTGAAAATGCATTACTTATTAGCCCTATGACTGGTGGCATTATTTAGTTCTAATCTCAAAATATATAACAGTTTTATGATTTTGAAATCATGGGGAATGTATGACTGCTAAATTATAAAAGCATGATAAAATTAAGATTCATTTTCACTTTTTCTTGGTTTTGCTGTTCTATTAAAACCAGAGATTGCTAGGGATTGCATTTTGAAGACGATAAAGAGTTCTTAAAATGAAAATATATATTTTTATTTATTTATTTATTTTTCTTGTTTCAGCACCTTTGTTTTTTTATTCACTCATTTTTTATGGCTGGCTCAGCCTACCCCAAGGGCAGGGCTGGTGCAGCATGTGGTGTCGGGGATCGAACCGCAGTCCCTGAAGCTGCCCAAGCTCTCAAGCAGGCGCCTTAGACCACTGAACCATCCCGCCAGGCCCCTTAAAATGAAAATATTTTTGAAAAAGAGCAGTGCATCAAAAAATAAGGCAGTGTCAGGCTCGGTGAGTAAATCATAGGACAGTTAATTCTGTTTGCTTGTGAAGCTACCATACTGCATTCTGACTGATCCTGTCAGTTCCTACTTCATGCGTGCACATATATGTCATTAGCTGAAGAGTATTTTATATTTTCAAATAGTGACTTTAATAGCTATCGTATGTTAATATGAATACTTGCCAGGTTTTTATTGATATATTAGATCATCTAATTATAGTAATCAGACCTTCCATAATTATTAGCAGAAAGCATAGCAACCTATTCATGGAAATATATGGATGAACATTGGAAAAATAAACAGAATCAGAGGGTTTTTTCCTGCCAAAAGACTTTAGTGTGTTGGTATTAGTGACTGGTAATTAACTGTGATCCATTTGAATATTTTTCATTCTTTTGGTGAGCCTAAAACATTAAAATTTCAACTCCCAGTAATGAATTAAGAGAAAGGTTTCTGAGAAGTCTGTAATAGCACAGAGAAGCATCTAACTATGAAAAAGAATTTTTTTTTTTTTTTTTTTTTGCAATTGCATAGGTTTTATAGTAAAGGACACATGTGATGGTTCTAGGAAAGACTGTCAAATGTATGTGACAGAAAACAAATCATATTTGAGATGTGAAACAATTTCTTCATAGTATAAATATATCCTGAAGGATACTTTGTAACACTGAGATTAAGCACAACTTTGAAGTAGTCTAAATCCTAACTGTGCACCTTCCTGTCTAAGTGGTGTTGAGCATACCTCGACTGTTCTCCTTCTGTAGCTAGGTATGGCAGTGCATGGCTAGGAGGATGGGGGATGGGAGGAAAGAGAGGAAACCTTTCTGTGCACATATGGAGATGATAATAGTATCTGTCCCATAGGATGATGTTAGGAATTGAGTAAGTTCATCTTTATGAAGTTCTTGGAACAATCTATGACTTATATAAGTGCTAGATTATGCTAGTGATTAATATCATTAAAGTTATTTGTATTTAGCCACCATAACTTTAATCTGTATCTCAGTGAGTGAGTTCACTAAACTACATAAAATTCTTAAGAAGCAGTGAAAATTAAATTTTGAATTATATAACCCTAGTTGGACTTTGTGAAATATTCAGGCAGAATATTTGTGATTCCCTATAAATGGGAAAGTAGTAATGGGCCAGGTGAGAAGAAAGGGCTGATCTAGGCTTAAAAGTGGCAGCCTAGTAAAACTTTATTTCTCACTTTGCTGTTTTATCAAACCAACAACACAAGCTATACCGGCAGTGTGATGGTTTTTGTCCAGATGCCTCTCCAAAGCCTCAGGCAGGCATAGGGCCTTTTTCAAAAGTGGCTAAATCTAGAGCATGTGATGCTGGGATTAAGAATGTATGATTTGCCAAATCAGCCCATTGATTGGTTTGGCACCACCCTAATCCTGGTAGTCTGGATAAAATAAAAGAGCTATAAAGGGGCTTGTCTTCCCTCTCTTCTGCAGCTGTGAATACTTCTGCCATGTACTACCCTGCCTTGGATCCTGGAAAGTATGGACAAAAGCAGTACACACTAAGAGCTAAATAAACCTTTCCTCCTTTAGCTTTGAGTGTTGGATATTTTGTCTGAGCAATGAGAGAAAAGTAACTAAGACAAGCAATACCTAGAGTAATGCAAAAGGTTTAAAGAATACAAGGAGTGGCACAGATCAGGGGTGCATGATGCCTTGTGTAGCTCTGACACCCCTTCTCCTTGTGGAGGAGTGTCAACTCAGTTGGCTTCAGACACCTCTTGTTGAGTGCAGGAGTCTACTAAGTCACAGGAAATTGGACACCTGGGTTAGCTGCTGCTTAAAATCTTTTAGGGAGGGGTTCATGGTTGTACAAAGAATCTACCCATGCCTTTACCCCTTTTTAAAAACAAATGTGTGTGTGTGGGCAACTTCTCAATGTGATCTTCAAAGTAGTGAAGTGGCTTTTGGACTAGGTCTCTGACAAAGCACTGCTGAGGTCCCAGTCTCAGCACCCAGGAAGCCCTGAGTCCAACCCCCTGGCTAATCTGCATTAGCTTCTGTCTCATGGGGTGATTAAAATTTAACTACAATTCCCCTTGTAATTTAATTATTATCCATTATTTCATAAGAGACACTTACCACTTATGGAGCAAGGATAGGATCACAGGTCAGGCTGAGTTCAAAGCCAGTGTCTCCTCACCGGTATGGCATGCTGTTATTCCCCATGTTATCTATTTTACTTCCTATCTTAGTTACTTTTCTCATTTATGGAACAAAATGCCCTACACCCACAATTTAAAGGAAGAAAGATTTATTTTGGCACACAGTTTGTAGAAGTTTCCATCTGTAGTTGGCTGACTCCAGTGCAGGATGCTTCACAGCAGAGAAGCATCACAGAGGAGAAACAGTAGCACATGGTGGAGCATGCAGAAGGCAGCAACGCAGCAAGCAGCAGCAGCCTGCCCTTGCTTCCTTTATATTCCATCCAGTCTATAATCCTATTAATTGGTGTCACCACACCTGGAGTGGAGCTTCCATTATCCACACCTGGGACTATACCAGGCTAATCAGTAGACTAATTTGATAATGCAGACCTTTAATCCCAAGATCATACCCCTGAATCAGTGATGGCAAAGCTTTTAGAGCTTTCAATGATGACAGTCTGCTATATTGTGCTCTAGGTTCACACCACTATCCTAGATTCAGCCAGTTCCGAAAAGCCCCACCTGTAAGGCTTTGGAGGGGACATCTAGGTCCATGCTGCAAGACTTCTTTCCTTTCTTCTCTCTGTCTGTTCCAATGATTGTGAGGAAGATATAGATACAATACAATACACTGTTACTTTATTGTATTCTTTTACTATTGCATAAGATGAGTTTTAAAATAAAATGTTATATTTGAAATATATTAAACAAGATGTGATTTATAGGAATTCTGTATGAAAGGAAAGAAAATTATAAAATATTCTTATGAGATGAATATAACTCCTAATTTATGTTATTATGGGTTTTTATACTGTATTGTCCTACAACTATAGGCTTTTAGAAATGCCAGTGAACAAGATTAATTGCCAAGCTTTCTCCTCAGATTTGAAATGACAAAAGTATTGATGTTTAAAATAGCAGTGCTTTTTGAGAGCTCCTTCCCGAAGTGGCTTGCCAATTCAGTGTTACAGGGTTCTCGGTTGCTCGCCTTTCCTTCTGGAGTTGGTTTTTTTTTTGATTGTGAAATGGATTTTTTATTACTTTTAATAAGAAATTACAAAGTGACTGTTTCAAAACACATTAGTTTTGAATTAATTATTTACAATAATTGATACAATGTATATTGTTATCCTTGTACTTATACAGGGCACAGGGTGTAGAGATGATGAATTTTCTAATGGTTATTGGTACACTAGATTTCTTCTCTTTGATCTAAGAGAAAGTAGTTTTATTTATTTTTTTTTCATTTTTTTAATTGTTTAAATTTAACAATGGTAATCCTTCTGGTGTTGTATTCCAGTTT
>PVJA010010113.1:24087-58438 GCA_004027025.1 Myocastor coypus
AAAAAAAAAAAAAAAAAAAAAAAAAAAAAAAAAAAAAAAAAAAAAAAAAAAAAAAAAAAAAAAAAAAAAAAAAAAAAACAAGAGAAAAGAACACCTGGAGAAAGTAGGGTGGGCTATCCTGGGGAAGGCACAATAGCGAGCTCTTCTTGGTGTCTGTATCCTTTTTTTTTCAGGTTATGTACATATTTTTTTCATATGTGTGTGTGTGTGTGTGTGTGTGTGTGTGTGTAAAATACAAGGAAGAAATAATATAAAGTTGATGGAAAATGGAAATATACTTGTTAAAGTTTCTAATACCAGGAGAAAATATTATACCATGTCTTATAGGTAGGTTGTCAGTGAAAGATATGGTATAAATCATAAAACAAAAATTAAAATTAAACAATATTTAGAAAATTTATTAAATATTAATTAAAATTAACTTAAATAGTTCAAGACAATATTCCAAAATTAAAAGTAAAATTTGAGTCCAACTTAGAGGCCAGAGTGTTGTGTTTCATGTATACAAATCTGTGATCAATTCAGAGTATTCACATAGTATTGGAATAAGTTAATATATACAAAAATATCAGCTAAGAAATAACTTTCATATAGCTGGGCGTGGTGGTGCATGCCTGTAATCCCAGCACTTGGGAGGCTGAGGGAGGAGGATCAGTGCGAGTTCAAGACCAGCCTGAGCTACAAAAGTGAGCTCAAGGCCAGCCTGAACTGCATAGTGAGACCCTATCTCAAAAAGACAAAAAAAAAAAGAAAAAAGAAATAGCTTTCATGATAGTAAAGAATTACTAAGAATAAAACATAACATAAACAACTCACAAAGCAACAACAAAAGCATAACTCAGTATAGAGCTATACAAATGTGCATGAAAACCTTATCAGTAGTCATTCATTCATTCATTCATTTATATTCATTCAAGCAGATAGTGGCTCGTAACTACCATAGATGCTTCCTCTTTTGCATGTAGGGTAGTGTCTTACTTTGTTCCTTGATACTGGGGATTAAATCCAGAGAACTTGTACCACTGAACCACATCCTCAATCCCTCTTCTTCCCTCTCTCTTTTTAAATCTTTTTATTTTAAAATAGGTCTTTCTTAGTTGCTGAGGTGGGACTTATTTCTTTTTTCATATGTACAACTTTCCTGGATATTTAATGGAACACTGCCAAAAAACTTGAAGTGACCTCTTCCTATCCTGAATACATTCTTAATTATTGGCTCATCTAATCATTAATTTCCAGGGCCAAGGACATAGCTCAGTGGAATAAGTGCTTGCCTGGCAAATACAAGGTCCTGAGTTCAATCCGTTACCACCAAAATAAATAAATAAATAAATAAATAAATAATCATTAATTTCCCTGAAATGTCTTGCTTTAAGCTGAAAATGAACACTTTCATTGTCATAGTCTCTGCTGTTACCTTTGGAAAAAAAAAAAATTTTTTTATGAATAAAAAGCCTTGAACTTGTAAGTTGAATATGTGCCATGAAAGGAAAAAGCAGAGCAGAACTGAGGTATGGAGCCCTTGCTGGAGCCCTTACCCTTTATGTGCCAGCCACCCAGATCCCACTTAGTGGCTCTTAACACATGTGACTGAATGTAATGAGTTGTATTCTAGAAAGAGTGCTACAAAACAGATTAAAATTATTGGCTGGGTGTGGTGGCTCATGCTGATAATTCCTTCTGAGGATCGTTGTGAGTTTGAGATCAGCCTGGGCTACAAAGGTTTTTTGTTTTTTTTTTTAGTCAGTATTTAAGACAGGGTCTATAGGGTCTTAGGTATAAGACAGACGAACAGTCACTCTTTCATGAAAATTTCTGTATGATTAGTTTCCAAAGTTTTCTAATTGTTTAATGACTTCATATTATTTATTATTATATTTAACTTGTCAGCACTTGCATTTGAAAATATTTGTCAAATCAGCAGTCTATGTTGCTTTGGCTCACACCTGTTTGCAAAGACTGAACTAAGTTTTGAATGGTTAAACCTCATGATTTATTTCATGTGCCTAAGAATGGAAAAGGGAAATAAAGACAATCTGGAAGATGAAGGACTAAAGACACAGTTTTACTATTCCTGCCTCCTAAAATCCCCATGAAATATATGAAGATGTATAGAAAAGCAGCAGTGAGAGCGGTACAAGGTACTATTGCAATATTTCTGAAAGAGAGAAGTATAGTGGCTCTGCAGTGAAGATGCAGGGGGCCTGAAAACCACACTCGACATTATGTGAGAGGAACTTGTAGTAAGACCCATGCTGTGAAGAATGCCAGCTTCCTAGACAAAGTGGGCTGCAGAATAGACACCAGGGAGCAAAGGAGCTAAAGTGATGTTCTCAAGGAGACGCACAGCTCTGCACTTCCCTTGAGTTGTGCTGTTGCCGTTGCCTTCTGAGAACCTAAACAGAGCTGAGCATGTGGGTCCATAGGGCACAGAGAATGGCTGTTGATCGGAGTGTGAGAACCCAGCTGACTTCTAGACGTGCAAAAACACCTGCGAGAGAACCAAGAAGCAGGTCAAACCCTGAGTGAGCAAAGATACTTTTTCCACGATAGGTATAAGGTTCAATGGGCCACATGTGCTCGTCATCAGCTATATGCTTTCTGTATTTGAAAGTTCTCAAGGAAAGCTCATCCATACATATTAATTCATAGCATTTTAATCAGCCTTCCTATACAGGAGGAAAAGACCTTTTGGGTAAAACAAACTTTGTATTGATAGAGAAAACCCTGACTAGTATAAGAGTGAAGGGACTTCCTCCCCTCCCTTGAAGTTTAGTCTAAATTTGCTGAAAGAAACTAATGATACACACAGTTTAACTGGAGGAAAAAGCTCAAATTTATTAATACGGCCTGGAAACATCACAGGAAAGGTTGGAACCTAGCAACTGACTGAGATTTAGTGTCTCCTACATGCTTTGTAGTATGGAGCAATGTGGGAGATCTGGCAATTTGATGGATAGAAAATGATTTTTAGGGTAAATTAGTGGGACAGTAGCTTGTAAATAAATGGTCTTCTGTGGAAGCTAGGTAGGACTGAAAACTATAGTGGCAAAACCTGAGTAGGTAAGTGCGACATTACTCAGTCCTCTTTACGACAAATGTGAGTTCAGTCTTTATTGATGAGATGTTAGGAGCTTTAAGATGAGGTAATTGTACTGTATTTCTTTTGGAAGAGCTTTCTTCAGTCAGATAAAGGAACTTCAGAAAGAGCCCCTTCCTACATAAAAGTAATTAAGTACTGTGAACATGTATCAACTCCCGTTGATAAATGCAGTCATTATGTACTAATAGGAATAAACCTGAAGAAAAACAGACCCTCCCTCACATGGAAAAAAATAAAAATGTCAAAGAGATCATGCTTCTGAGCCACTTCTACCCCCCCCCCCCCGCTGTTTTTAGTTAGTATTTAGGACAGGGTCTATAGGTTCTACAGGGTTTCACTACACAGTTCAGACCCATAGTGATAGTCCTGTTTTCAGCCTCCCAAATGCTGGGATTACAGGTGCATGCCACCACGACCAGTATCAATTGTAGTCTCAGCATGCTTCTTGGATGGAATGGTGTGGCACGACAGGGATCAAACTCCAGCTGCTGTTCTGTACCTAAGCAAGTGTGCTTTAGTCCACTAAGCTATCAGGCTGGCCCCTGAGCCACTTCTAAGGTCTTCCCAGTTCCTTTAATTTGAAGTGCTCAGTGCACCTAAGCACCATACTTTTGGGGTGCTCTGCACTCCAACCATAGCTATCAGTATGTGTCCACGTAGTCTTTTCTTGGTCAGTAAGACTTCACTGGTAAGTAAGAATGGACAACCAAGAATCACTTAGACATGTGAAGCAAATCAATAACCTGAAAGAGAATGGGAATTTATCAAGTGAACGATAATGAGAGAAAGGCAAGCTGCCAGTCAAAGACTGTGACCTCTGTCTGTTAGTCAGCTTTCCACGGCTGGGACAAAATACCTGAAAAACAGCTAACACTTGGGCACTGGGGAGATTTAACTGAGAGCTACACCAGAACACCATCCATCGTGGAGGCTTTTCCTGGAGTTCACTGCAGAGACAGTGACAGCCTTTCTAAGCCACCTTGGCATCCAGGTAGAGTCGTGTGCCTACTTCTTGACCAAAGCAAGGAAGAAGCACATTTTCCCGCCTGCTCCTTCTCCCTCGGCGTTTTCACCTGCACCCTGCCACAGGTCCATTTTTTGGCTTGCCCATGACTCTGCCTCACTTGGCCTCGTGTGCTCTCTTACAGAATGTACCCGTTTGTGCGTTTTAAAAATCTGTCTTCCCCACAGAGTAAATACTTCCTGAAGGCAAGGGCTGCTTTAACTCTTTGCAGTTGTAGCCCAGCCTGGACAGCAGTGCTGCTGCCTATTGAATGGTCAGTGAGTTACACCTAAAGAGTGAGTGAGTGCTCAAGGCTTCCCTAGTGGCAGTATGTGCATGCCAGTTTTGCCAGTAACCCACTGTGATGATAGAACATTGGATTATTATTTATTTTTTTTACAGCATGAATTTTACTCTTTTTTTTCCCCCTTGTTTCAGAACTTTTGTTTGTTTATTTATTTATTTATTTTTTTATGGCCGGCTCAGCCTGCCCTGAGGGCAGGGCTGGCACAGCATGTGGTGCTGGGGATTGAACTGCGGTCCCTGCAGCTGCCTAAGCTTTCCTAAGCAGGCGCTTTAGACCACTGAGCCATCCTGCCGGGCCTAGAACATTGGATTATATGTACAACTACTTTCTCTTAGTTCAATGAGAAGAAATATTTTTGTACCAATAATGATTAGAAAAATTATCATGTCTACACCCTGTGCTCTGCATAATATGCATTGTATCAAATACTAGAAATGTACTACTAACGTGTTTTGAAACTGTCACATTGTTATTTTTTATTAAATGCAATTAAAAAAGAAAAAAAAGATAAATAAATAAATAAATAAGTCGTAACTCACCCTTCACTTCTTGGGGTGCAAGAGGAACTCCAGGGGAATGTTACTGCTTCACACAGAAATATGCTGAGGGTGAGGCTTTTCACATCTGAGGCTACAGTTTACAGGTGAGAACCTTGACAAGGAAGCTGTCTAGGTCTGGCTGCACTCACCCTGTTTACAGAGATTGCTGGTTTCCTCTGCAGGTCTGGTACTGTGACAAGCAGCCAGATACGAGTGGTCACTGTGGGCTTGCGTTTTGTTCAGCTTTCAAACCTCACACAAATGAAAATGAACTCACACATCTTGCGCTGATATAACAAAACACTCTACCTAGCTTAATAGGCAGAACCTTAGTTCCTCCCACTCCTAAATCTCAGTTGTGTCTACAAAGAGAAGTTATTATTTATGATTTACTATCACAGTGTGAGGTGGTTTTCTTTTTTTCCATTCACAATTTAGAGTAACTGACATGTTTTATTATTTATTTTTGGCTCCTCAGAATGGATTGTGTAGATGAATATACCCACACTTCTTTTGACCTACAAAGTTTGCTAAATTCATTTCCCGGAGACTTGGAGTGTAAGCAGATCTTCAGTGACATCGACGAACAGCTTGAACAAAATGCTGCCAGGTAAATGTACAATTTTAAAGAACAAGTTATTTTCACATTTTGTTTATATGAAGTTCATTTAGTCTGGTTTTAATGTTTCCTGATCATAGTTAATTTTAAGTTTTAAATATCATTACCTTTCCTGAAAAGTACTGGTAAAACTGTCTTTCTTATAATTTCACACTATTTTTTTTTAATCTGATTAGTACTTTAATACAACAAGAAAATATAAATAGTCTTCAAACAGGCAAATTAGTTTACTAAATCACTAATTTAATAGTTTCTTATGTATTTACCATGTTCTGTGATAGAAAGAACTTTGTATGTATATGTGTGGGCTATGATAAGGTAGTTCACTTATTTGAATCCTTTTGGTCAGAGGTCCTAGTTCATCAGTTGTGGGTTACACATGTGCAAACCATCGTAGAAATTTCTATTGTACAATGATACGTGGCATTTCTTTTTTAAAAGTTTAGCCTGTAGTTCGGTTTTTCAGAGAAATGAGTGAAGCAAGTGAAATGATCCTATGGCATTTTTCCTCTTTCTTGGAATAACTCACCATCATAACGGTAGCCTAAAATGAATTCAAAAGTAAACCAATTCTTGGGGACTGCTTCTAAAAACAAGATATTCGAATATTTTAGAAATCCATAGAGAAAAATAACAGATTTTTAATGATTAAGCACTAAATCAGAATGAGAAAGGTGTCACAGACACTCTCAGTAAGAGAATTACCAGGACAGAAAAGAATCTCACCATTACATATATAAAGGACCTTCACCAATATCCAAAGATTCACTAATCTCCAAGTAGGGAGATTAACAACATATTTTGTTGCACAGAGTGTATCCTAACTTTACCATAGCAGTTGGGGAGACTCCCTATGTTAGTAGAATTTATTCTGAGGTGAAATAAACTTCTCATGTCTTTTTGACAGGAGGCAGATTTGCAAAGCAGAGCAAGTTGCCCACGGAAGGAGGATTTACTCCCAACTAGAACTAGGGGTGAGGGAGCTATTCCCTTTGGTATTTGTCTCCAGCAACGTCTTTCTCAGGTTCCTTAGAAGAACACCAGTGGGTTACGAAGCTGACTAGTCATATGTAGTCTTCTGAGTGGTACATGTCAAAAAGATGAAAACTATTTATAATAAATATTCAAAGGCAAATTATATAAGGGAAAGTGAAGGAGGAAAAATTTTCCCCTTAATTTCAGTGGGGAGAATTAACCTTATTTTAAATTTGTGTTTATCAATATACATACGTATTGAAAGACAACATCGAAATATAACTTCACTGCACTGATGTGAATATACATTTGATATACATGTAACTATATACAACCTTAGTGCCAGTGCATAATTTTTATTTTAGATATTTAGTATATGATACATGACATAATAAGAGTTTTTCATGTAATAGAATTTGTAAGTGAAAATAGTATTTGTTTAAATAGCTTAACAGTTGTTTATTTAGATTTCAGAGACAGTCTTATTTTAAAGTTGGAATTGTTTTCCACTGGAAGTGCTTTCTAGAAGATAAACTTTTTCTTTCCCAATGGCATTCAGGCTCTATCAAAATGAAGCAAGTTACTCTCTTGATATATTTCTGTATATTGCTTTATTTTTATTTGCTGAGCCATCTGTATTTAATTTCCTGTCCTACTTGGTTAATAAAAAATAATATTTAAAAACAAAACAGTGATTAAAATATTGTACTTTGCATGTATAAATTCTTACCTACATTTAAACTTAGATGTTAATATTTAAGAGAAAATATAGTACAGAATATAAGTCAATAATTTTAAAATTAAAAAGCATTTTATTTCCTATGTATGAAAATGAACCTAGAGCAGAACCACCTCAAGTGACCATTGATCTTCTCAGGGGATAAAATAAGGGAGTAGCTGTGTGGACTATATGCTGCATTCAGAGTCAAGTCTATTTTTCATCAAATTCAATTATGTTTTTATTATACTCTGGAGAATAAACATAATAGTATAGGGTGTATATATTTTTAAAAATAAAATACTGAATAATAACTGTGGTTCAAAAGAGTATACATCATTTATGCGCTCATTTATTGCCTCCTAACAGAATAGCTTTTAGAAAATTGTGTCATGACATATCAGTTATGCCACACGTCCACCGCAGGCGCTGAATTACCCATGGCATTTTTGTGTTCTAACAGTTCTATTTATCTCCCAGTGGTGTATATTGAATAAGTAATGAATGCTGGTATGATGTGAATTTCTCCCAATACTTTTAAAAGAAAAAGTATTAGTGATTCATTTTTAAATAGAGTACTTTTTCTTACTCTTGAATTTTTAAAGCTGTATTTCTTACAGTGACCCTGACATCTCAAGTGTGAATTCCTTTCCTCATCTTAATATCATCAAATTTTATGAGCCCCGAGATCACTCACCTCCCCAAAGCAGTGATTCCCCAGGAAGGACTGCTGTGCCCGGGGGTCACTGAACCTTCACTTGCTGTGAAGGAGAGGCAGCTCTTCCCTCAGCCCGTTTTCACTTTTACGTCCTTGTTTCCATTCAAGTCAGAGCTGGGTCTGGGCCGCTCCGAGTTCTGATGATAGAAATCAGTGAGGATGCCTCACTTGCTTGAACACATAACGCAGTTGCTAACAAGAGGGTAAATAACCTGCCACGGGAGGACACTACCAGTGCCATAACCACAGATGCAGTTAGGAATCTCACTGAAAGCTACACACAGCCCTGAAATACATTTTGACCAGATTGGAACTTCCTGGTTTAATAAGATCTTAAGGTATAGCTATTCCACTAGATTTACAAGACAGAGACAGTTGTGATTTTTGATCTTTTCATGTTGAGTTGGAGAGATATGTGGGTTTTAAATTTTTCTGATACTGGGGATTGTGGTACCCCAGAGCCTTGCATTAAGCTACATTATCAGCCCTTTATTTTTTTATTTTGAAACAGAGTCTTTCTAAATTTCCAATTTGCTATTGTCCTGCACCAGGAGGCAGATCTGCAAAGCAGAGTAAGTTGCCCACTGAAGGAGGATTTACTCCTCACTAGAACTAGGGGTGAGGGAGCTATTCCCCTTGGTATTTGTCTCCAGCAACATCTTTCTCAAATTCCCCTGCATTTTTTATTTGAAAAGTCTATTTTAATTAATTAATTAATTAATTAATTAATTTATTATTATTATTTTTTTTTGTGGAACCAGGGATCGAACTCAGGACCTTGCACTTGCCAGACAGGCACTTGTGCCCCTGAGCTATCTCCCCGGCCCCCTTAATTTTTTCTAATTATAAACAACCTCTCCATGTACCTCAGGGAGCCTGTTTTGATGATATTATGTAAGGTGTCTACTGGTGCTTTTTTTTTTTAATCTAAAGAAAAGGTAGGGGGCTAGGCATGGTAGCTCATGCCTGTAATTCCAACACTTTGGAGGCTGAGGCAAGAGGATCAGCGTGAGTTCAAGACCAATGTGAGCTACAAAAGTGAGCTCAAGGCCAGTATGAACTGTATAGGGAGAACCTATCTCAAAAACAAAAATAAAATAAAATAAATAGATAAAAGGAAAAAAGAAAACAAAAGGGTCAGGGAGATAGCTCAGTAGAACAAGTGCTTGCCTGGCAAGTGCAGGGTCCTGAGTTCAATCCCCAGTACTGGAGGAAAAAAAAAAAAAAAAAGAAAGAAAGAGAATGTAGGAAGTACTACCAAGGAAGGTGCCATTTATTTTCATGCAGATGTCAGGGGAGAAGGGGCCTTGTGGAAGAATATTGGATAAGTGTTTTTCCACAAATTTAATTCTACTTAGGAATGTGAGGATACATATTGGATAGATGATACTTATTTTCCACATGCTGCTTATGTATTTTGAGCTTATATTATGAAAAAACATTGGAGTTTTCCATATGATATCCTAAAAGTCTGGAAGATATACCTCAAAGAAATCTGTAAGTAATCTACCAACTATGGCTTCTCCTGGCAGAGCTACAGAGCTACTAATGGACACAGAAACACAAATACAAATGTATTTTGTAACCATGCATATGCTATAAAAGTCTTAGTAGATAATTATTATTTTTGGCAATATTTTCACACTTACTGAGTGCTCCCTTCCTCAGCCTCCTGCACTTGTATTTGGAGGTTTATTTTCTTCTCCATCAGACAGATCCCTGACCATTTCTAGCCTGCTGAACAAAGCCATGCTCCATGGAGAGAAAGCAGAAAGGGGCCACTTCCTTCCTCTGTAAGGAGGGAGAGTCCACAGTAAGACCTGAATATGCCTTCTGGGTCCCGGCCTCCTCTGCCTGGACCCTGACCAGTGTGTGCTTCCTCAGGCACACAACATTCCAGGCCCCAGCACTTAGTGGCATCAGCTTTGCCTGGGTCTGTTTGTATTTTCCACTTCCCCGTTCCTCCCATTGAAGCTGCACGGTGAAGTCTGGTGTCAGCCAGCAGGAGGAAGACCAGCTCCTGCCTCTCACAGCATCCTGACGCACCCTTTCTTTCTCAGCATTTCCTGGCATTATTAACTACATGATTGTGGACATCTGTGGCAATCCTCACTCCTTGCTCCAGTGTCTTACAGTCTTCAGTTCTTCCCTTAAGCCTCTGCCTCAGGATTTGAGAAGAGTAGGGTCATTTGTTTTTTAATTTTAATTTTTAATAGTACATGTTTACAATACACAATGATTACATTCACTGGGGAGAGTAGGTACATGAGTGTGACAAATCTTAGTTCTTTTTACTTCTTGTTCTCTCCCTTCCATCCCTTGGTCCCCACCCTATTCTGGTGGTCTTTTATTTTGCTCTTTAACCTATTTATCCTTTAGGTATCTCATGTATGAGAAACCATGCAATTTTTAAGCTTTGGGCATCTGATGTATTTCACTACAATTAAGGTCTCATAGTGCATCCGTTTTCCTCCAAATAGCTCAAGCATGTCCTCCTTTATACCAGAGTTCTTTCAAGTAGCATGTACAGTTTTAGGTGCTGGACAATTTGTAAATAAATACATTTAATTTTACACATGTTAACTTTACTTATTCTACACCAGGCAGGTGTGAGATTAAATAAAGAATTGTTGCTTGAAGGTACCTCCAGAAATAGCATTACAATTATCCATTTGTGAGAAATAAGGAAAGGAGAGCACGTGTCTGTTTTGAAACTGTTAGGATTCCTAAAGTATGAATAAGATTGTTACACTGAAAAGTTGGGCCCTGTGTGGAGCTTGAGCCAATGATAGATGAGCCACTATTTCTCAGAGACAATCATAGCTGATGGGCCAGTGAGATGTGAGGCCTCACTTCTGAGGTAAAAACTTATGGGTCCATTGACGACCTGGCCCAGCTTTGAAGGCAAGTGAAAAGTTGTAGCTGGAAAAATAAATGAATGTTTTTATTATTCATGTAAATATAATTTTAAGGCAAGACAGCAATGAAGTTAGATGGTCACTGCTAGCTGCAGGGGAATGTTAAGTACAGCGAGGCTATACATTTTATTAAGGCACCAGTGCCCTTGCAGATAATCTCTTTTTCCCTGAGGAGAAGCTGCTTCTACTCTTCCCACAGCTGCATATAGAGACTCTCTCTTGAATACTTCCTTTGTATACTGTGTACACCTGAACAACTCACGCTGTGTTGTAGTTGTTTATTTATAGTCCCCTCTCCCACTTCCATTAGGGTTGGGATAATGTTTAGATACCTGGTATCACAGTGCCTACCACAGGCTTAGCATTCAGTTAATGTGTGTCAAATAGAATGCCTCATTCAGAAGCAGGTTTTGCAGTCCAAGAATGATACTGAATGAGAAAATTGCCATAGATAGCCTTTTAAGGAAGCACCCTCCATACTGCATTTTAAAAATGGTTTCTGAATGGACTTATACACAGCCTGCCAGTAATGCCCCACTTGCACACACCATTAACTTGGCTAATTCAGAGTCATTATAATTAAAACATATGTAGGTACAAATTTATTAAGGAATGTGGAGGTTTATAAAGAGCTATGGAGTGCTATGATAAGTACTCATGTCTCCACCTCCTTTTAAGGCATAAAATATCACTAGTCCTGCCAAAGCTTTCTGTCCCTTTCCTCAGCCACATCCTACTTTCTTGCACTCCTATTAGAGAGGGATGTTGGATCATGCATTGCCTCATACTTTTACTACCTGTGCTGATGATCTCGAGCAGTATGTGGTGTTATAGAGAATAGTTTCATTAGAGCACCCACTTAGGCAGATGCAGGGACCAGAGTTCAATCCCTGGCATGCTGTGCTGGCCTGACCCCCTGAGGCGCACTGAGCCAAAAGCTGAGACTGGGTGTGGTGGTTCGGGCCTGTAATCCTAGTGCTTGGGAGGCTGAAAACAGGATCACCATTACAAGTCTGGTCTGTGTAGTGAGACCCTGTAAACTCTGTATTAATTACATAAAAATAATATTTTCAAGTTATTATATGGATAGTATAATTTGTGTTCATTTCTCATCAATATTGTGTTTGTTAGAGTCTCAATATTGATAGGTATTTCTACTTTATTTTTATGGTTCTGTTGCATGAATGAACTGTTAGCTGTTTATTTATTCTATTGCAATACATGAAAACATTTTTTGGTGGTTTTAATATTTCAAATAAAGCTAAGATGGTTTTAAAAGTCCTTGCTAGGGCTGGGGATGGAACTTAGTGGCACAGCCTCTGCCTGCCAAGGGCAAGGTCCTGAGTTCAATTCCTGGTACAAAAAAGAAAAAAAAGTACTTGCTAAACGTAATCAGTATTAGTAAACTTAGGAATTTAAACTATTCAAGGAAGACTCTCTGCAACTATTTTTAAATTTTAAATTTTGCCCTAAAGTTTGGAATCTCACAGTAAATGTGCTAATTACCTTTTCATTTGTTGGTTAGCTAAGTTATTTCTCATGATTGGCCTTTTTTAAGAGAATCTGAAGCAATTTCCAATTAAACAGAAACCACTTAAACCAAAATAAAGACAGGTGTTGTGGAATTTCAGAAAGCCTGGTTAAGAGTTTGCATTACCTAAGCCTAAAAAAAAGTATACAGATTTCCTCCTACCTCAGATTACCATTCCCAATAGCAATATTACTACATATAGTTGAAAATATTTGGAATATATTTGAAAATAATAGTACCATTAACTTTTCAATGTAATTTTAACCTTGATTAGAGAAATAAATTGTTAGACTACCTATGAAACTGTCATCCACTATGAATTTTAAAAATGTTCCTTTTGTACACCAATGGACCTGAAATTAGTAGAGTTCAGAGGGAGGATTGCGTTTTTTAGAATAAGATACATAGGTACTGGTGAATGACAGTTTGACAAAATATTTAGCCAAGTAAAAGCAAACTCAAGTGCCAACAATGGGTTCTGGTATTTTAAAATTTCTGACAAGATGATTTTCAAAACAAGCTGAAGTGTCTTAAGTTAGATCAGTCAGGGCGGTCCCTGGAAAGGCAACTGCTTAATCCTTTTATCAGCTTTTGGAAAACTTGTTAAAATATCCAGCCCTCTGAAGGCTTAACCCTATTTATAAGCTGTACTTATTGGCCCCTTCCCAGATTCAGAGGTTAGAGATTAGCCTAAAAGCCAAGCTCCAACTGAAACACTCAGGCTAACTCCCTGCTGAGCCTTTGCAGTTGGATCACTGCAGTCTATCAGGTTTCAATGAATGAGACCCACGAGGATGTACAAAGTCCTTGGCAAGGCGAACCCAGAGTCCAGGTCAGTGAGCATGGTGCTTCCGGTTCACAGAAGTGCTCATGTACATCAAGAAAACTCATGCCAGTCTTGGGTCAGACTCAGGATCAGTGTGCTAGAGTAGGTCTTTCCCTTCGGGAAATTTAGTGGCCAGACGTGGTATTATTTTTTCTTTATGAAATGGTTTTTTTATTTGCAGAATTTATTTTTTCAAGGTAATTTGGGTTGAATTCTCTCATGCTGAGAAGTCTCCTGAAAAGCTCTCCCCTCACTTTTATATTGTGTTTTATAGACAGCCCACACCTGAGAAATTGCACAGGTTTTTTTTTTTTTTTTTTTGTATAACATCAATTTTAGTAATCAGCGTGGTTTTTAAAGCCCACACGGTTCGATCATATGGAACCTATAATTAATGGCAATTGTAGTTTCAAAACAGTCGCTTTCCCTGCTTGTAACAAATCTTCCTGGGAAATCATTAGGAGACAATAGCATCCCTGTCAGTTCCTGGTGAGGAGGTGGTTTAGCTTTGAAAGAATGTGCCATGGTTGTAGGCTTTCTGTGGGTTGGTGTGCCATCAGGTGGTGGCAGTATGTCACAGCTGCATGGCTCTGCAGCTGGCACTCTGCCGAGGTCAGGGCTTTCCCGTCCAAGACTGAAAATCATGACTGCATAGAATTATGTATGGAAATTGAAATAGCATAGTACATCTTATTTTACCAGAGCTAAGGATCCTTTGAATGGGATTTTTAAAACAAAAACATAGGATTCATCTGGGCGTTTTTCACTTCTGCTTTTATATAGTTATTTCATCTTACTCCTTAAACACTTAGGGACCATGAAAGAGTGAGATAAAACCCTATTTAATTGCATCACTCAAATATAATTGTTCTAACCTTTTGCTTCATTTCCTTTCAGTCTTCTTTCTTTTCATTTTTGTACATGAAATTTTAGGGTACATTTTTTAGAACTGACTTACATGCCAACAAAAGGTACTTAACTGTAGTAACTGCTACATTTTTATACATCTTTTAAAATAAAATTCCAGGGCCCAGCGGGATGGCTCAGTGGTCTAGAGCCTCTGCTTGGGAAAGCTTGGGTGGCTTCAGGGACTGCAGTTCGATCCCCAGCACCGCATGCTGTGCCAGCCCTGCCCTCGGGGTGGGCTGAGCCGGCCATAGAAATGAGTGAATAAACAAATAAAGGTTCTGAAACAAGAAAAATAAATAAATAAAATTAAAATAAAATTCCAAGCTCTTTGTAACTGCTTCTGGACCTTTTTTTAAGGGAGTGGTGGTGAGAGGACTGAATACAAAACCTTTATCGATATACATGCACAGTCCTTTAAATTTTATTTTCTTTTGAGACAGTCTTCTTAAAGTCACTAAAACTTTTAGAGAAGCCCTGAGAGTGCTAAGATTATAGGTGTGCACCACTTGGGCCTGGATGACTTCTTAATATTCCAGCAATTTAAATTTTCCATAATTTATATGACTGTTCATCTGCTATCACATAGTATTGTCACTGATGTTTATTGTCATTGGAACTACTTTTTTCTCAGACTCCCATCCACTGCCTGTCAAGAGAGCTATTTTATTTAAGCTTGGTATTTGTTTTAACAAAATAACTTCTTTTTTTTTTTTTTGAGACAGGGTCTCGCTATGCAGTTGAGTGAGGCTGGTCCTGAGCTCACTTTTGTAGCCCAGGCTGGTCTTGAACTCGCACCAATCCTCCTGCCTCAGCCTCCCGAGTGCTGGGATTACAGGCGTGAGCCACCACGCCCGGCTAACAAAATAACTTCTAAGTCATCTCTAAGTAACTATAATTTTATAATTCTATATACTTTATAATTTCTGTCATGTTTTTATGTCAGAAAAATGTAAACTCAGTTTTCAAGAATGAAAATGAATAATCTATTTGTTATTATTTTCATGTCATGTAAACATTTTATAAATTTTGTAAATGATACATAGCCAGTTACCCCATAGAGATGTATCAGGACTGTTGTTATGCGATTGAGCCACTGTGTACTTCCTGCCAGAAGAATCATACCTTTTCTTTTTGCAGCATGGAGCACTGTATTAAAGAAATACAGAAGGAAGCCAACAAACAATGTCCAGATGTGCGGCTGCAGAGTGCGGCGGACTGCTTTGAGTGGCTGACTTGCTGGGGCTACCAGAGGTCTACATTGGCTTCTGTTCCCCATGGACATTTGATAAGATTCCTCAAAACAATGGTAAAAGCACTTGTTTGGTTGTATAATGGAGTTGGGGAGTGAACAGGGACGCAATTCATTCAGTTTCTATGTGTAAATGTTTATTTTAGTGATGCTATTGGTCTGCCACACCAAGAGGTGTACAGGTTTGTTTTGTTTTGTTTCTATAACCCCAGTAGAATCCAATGAACTATTTTTTAAAATTATTTTTATTTATTTATTTATTTTTTTCTTGTTTCAGAACCTTTGTTTGTTTATTCACTCATCTTTATGGCCGGCTCAGCCCACCCCGAGGGCATGGCTGGCGCAGCATGTGGTGCCGGGGATCGAACCACGGTCCCTGAAGCCGCCCAAGCTTCCCCAAGCAGGCGCTTTAGACCACTGAGCCATCCCGCCGGGCCCCAATGAACTATTTTACAAGTTGTTTACTATGATTTTTATCAATAGAGAGAAATTTTGTATAACTGGACGCTAAATATTATAATACCTGGGTGATTTATGATGTGATATGTAGCATATCTAGACCACAAAATATATTAATGTATACCAAGGTTATCTTCCAGAGAAGTTTAAGTTTTACATGTATAATATTCCTTCACCATACCAAGTTACTCTACACTCAGTATTCAACTTAATAAGATTCCTACTGATTGTATTTTTTAAGTGGCTTTATCTTTGATTCGCTACATTTTCAACTTGCAGTCATACCCATTTTTTTAAAATCAAGGCAACCATTTGCACAAGCTCAGTTAATTAATGGAGAGTTATGGTGACATTAGTCTGCCTTTGATTCTCAGCACCCCCAAGATTAGAAACATTTTGAGCTCTTCGACAGGAACAGTTGTTTTGTTACACCTACATGTACAACAAGGACTAACTTACAAAAACAGATTCCCAGAGAAAGAGAGCAATTGTTAGAGAACACTGTTTCTGTAGTCATGGTTTTAATTTAATTTAGCAGGGGAAAGGCACTGTTTTTGTCTAAACATCAAACATTGACTAAGGCAGATGTGGAAAATATCTTGAGGTTGTAGATGGCTCAGGATGACAGAATCAGATGAAAACCGTTTTGGGCTGTTGTTATTATTACAGATGTCTCTTTAATGTTTACAAAGTAATAAGGGAAGAGAAGGGAAGACTCTGTGCCCTGAAGCCTTAATCTTTTAAGAAATCCTCCCTCTCACCCATTATCTCTTGAAGGTAGAGCCTTGAAGAATAAATATGGATATAGTTATTCCTTTAATTTCTATTAAGAGCCATGTGTATTGAATTTCATTAATATTGATGTAATAATGCTTTCTCATTTAATTAAAAGCAAAAGCTTTTAATTATCTTTTAATCTGTCACACATAAGTTATTCTCTATTCACTGCAGGGCAAAGGCCGCCTTAGTTTTGTTCAAACTCATTAGACTGATATGCTTGTGCTAGACCTGGGCTTTTCTTTTTTTTTTTTTTTCCACATAATTGATCATGTTATTTTGAGAAGGAATTACATTATTAAAACAAGCCCAGATTAAAATGGCCTTATTACCAAGTTTCTACATGCTAAGAGTATCAGTGTTGGTGGTATTTTTTTCACATATCAATTTTTTCATAGAATATTTTTATTCATTATCTAGTTAAGAAACAGAGGTTCTCATTGTAGCAGTTATACTTTAGTTAACACATGCCTGAAACTATAATCTAGTCTTCTTTGTTTGAACAAGTACTCACAGTTACTAACTGGCTTGAAGAAACCCATGGCTGATGGTTTGCCCTAGTGCTGACATGCCGTGGACTTGAATCTAAAGACATTTCTTTCCCAGAGGTGTCAAAAAAGCTAAGTATAAAAAGAGGGCAGAGCATAAAGCTATTGGAAAGTTCTGTGTCATTCTCTTGAGGACAGCAGACAGAGTGCAGATGAAGAGAGAATCCAAGCAGATCACTACAAATCCAACCTACGTAGTGAGACCCTGTAGACCCTGTACAAAGATATAAGAAAAGAGAAAGAATCCAGTGACCCATTCTTGCTTGCAGACCTTATTACATGTGATGTTTGGAAAGTCACCAAGGCATATATGTTAGTGTCTCTACTTGTAAAGTAAATTTTTAGGGGCCCGGCAGGATGGCTTAGTGGTCTAAAGCTCCTGCTTAGGAAAGCTTAGGCAGCTTCAGTGACTGCGGTTCAATACCCGGCACCACATGCTGTGCCAGCCCTGCCCTCAAGGCAGGCTGAGCCGGCCATAAAAAAAAAAAAAGTAAATAAACAAACAAACAAAAGTTCTGAAACAATAAAATAAAATAAAATAAAGTAAATTTTTAAGTTTCTATGCCACAGTGTTCATATGAATAATCCAGAGAGTATGTGTGGGAATTCCTTTTATATAATAACATATGGAAATAATGAATGTAATTAATACAAACAGAACTTCAGAGTTTGCATTGCAATGCTTAGCAAAACTGAAAGCAAATTCCAAGAATTTGTCTAGAAATTGTCTATAATTTAGAACCACATGTAATACCTGTGGTATCTTTGTCAATAAGAAATTTTAAAGCTAAGCCAATTTTTATGTCACTTTGGCCTTGCTTCCTCTTGCAATCTACTTGTTTCTTCTTAAAGAATAGAAACTAATTTCACAACTAGCTACAGTAGATATAATTGGGAAAGTCAGCATATGGGAGAGTGTGTGTGTGTGACTCAAAGCTCAAGCAGAAAGTAATTTTTGTCCTTTTGTTACTCATAATTATACACACCATTGTTTTCTATCAGCACAGAAAGTATAGAAGAATAATTTCATATCATCTTTTTAGGATAATTTCTGAGAGTATCTCCGTCCCATTTTGAATTACTATTTCTTAAGAGTGAACTGAAATATTCTCAGATTAGTTTTTAAAGTAAAATTGGCTACTTTTACATGGTTCTCAGGAATTTAAATGCAAACTGAAATCATTCAGTGTATTAAATTTTATTTCTCATGATGGTAACTATTAGTAACCCCTAGGAACATACTACTTTTAAAGCCCTCCACTCTACTCTAGAATGATTTTAAGCATTATATGTTCATTTGGGGTTTTATAATAATAAGTACACTCATTGAAGCTTGAAAATTATCTACCAAGAATTAGGTGCATGATCTTGAATTTCTTTTGTCTTCGGAGCACATTTCAATCAATGCTCCACTATAGATTTTTATTTAGAATTTTTGAACTTTAGCTTTCATATGGTTTGGGCTGTACCAGAGGCATAACAATAAAAGCTAAAAATTGTATGTCTGAAACTCTATTGAAAGCCAGCTGGGCTTTACCGAATTTATCAGACATGAAAACTTACATTCAAAGCTGTCTGAATTAAATTCAAAAAGAGAAAGAAAAAGATCTTGAAAGGCATCAGTATTGATTCTAAAGTGATATAAATTATGTCTATAGGGACATTTTTTCTTGTTGTATTTTCATTTAATACATTTCTAATGTGATAATTTACTTTTTTTTTTTTTTTTTTTTTTTTTTTTTTTTTTTTTTTTTTTTTTTTTTTTTTTTTTTTTTTTTTGATAATTTACTTTTATCAGCAGGGTTTATTGAAGAGTGAGCAAAACCAAGAAGACAACATACTGGATTTTCTTTGGGACCTGTCCCTCCAGAGCAATATTTCTTTACCATCAACTTTAAGTGAACCACCTCTTCATTGCCTGTCTAGGGCTTCTCTTCATTCTGTTGAAGACCATTCCTCGATGGATGTAAAGTCTCTATGGGATGATATAAGGCTGCATCTCCGACGCTTCTTAGTGAACAGATTGCAAAACCATAATGAAATAAATAGCTCACAACAAAAAATTGTGTTGAAAAGTCAGTGCATACAACAGCTCTTGTTTCTCTATCCAGAATCAGAAGTTCTCATCAAATACCAGCGCATACAGAATAAGCTGTTGGCTGCGCTTCTGCAGTCCAACTTTCCTTCTTACAGCCGAGATTCAAATTTAGATGCAATCGCTCATGGATACCAAAGTGCAATGCTCAAGTTATATTCAATGATAAAAGAGGATTTTAACACACTATGTGAAATTTTAGTTCCATCCTCAACAGTGAAATTCATTAAAGAAACTTACTTGGATGCAGTTACAGAAGAAATTGGAAAATTTCTTGAAAACTTTTGTGAGCTGCAGTTTAAAGAAAATGCTGTTCATGCGGTTAAAACAAGCAAGAGCTCCAGCAAGCATAGAGGAGCAGTGCATGCCTTGGGTTAGTGACGTTTATGTTTTGTTTGGTTAACTTAAGCCTTTCCCTATCTTTAATCGGGGGTTTCTTCGGTTTGGTTTGGTTTCTGCTTTTTCTTTGGTTAAATCTTGTTGCAAATTTGGAAAGAAATAAAAAAAAATAAGTGTAATGAAATTCTGCAACATACATTTATCTTCTATGCATTGCTTTTTATGTAAGTATAATTAGACAAGTGTTTTCTGTTAAATTGTTCATGATATAGAAAATATAAGGCAAAAATTTTGCAAAGAAGAGTTTCATTTCTGTTGATTGCACACAAGTAATGACCAAGTATTGGATAAAACTGTATATAAGTGTATACAGTTATATATGTAACATAAAAGCTTAATTTTTAATTCACTGTGTTGTCTAAAGACAAAGCATTATTAAGTTAAGAAGAGCTGATGAAAATTTGTTGACATTTATATTAACTAACCTCAGAAATATAAAGCTTATTAACATTGTGGTCAGGTAATTCTTAGCAAAGAGTGATCTTGAAATATTAATTACAAAATACTACATTTTAATTTCTTTGGAAGATATAGTGTTTAAACTATAGCTAATTTTAAAAGTTCCTCTACTTTTTGTATAAAAATGTATATAATTAAAAGGTGGCTTGAAAATTCCTAATTTTATTCTAAAGATTAAAGCAAAAAGGAAATAAACTATAAAATAATAAACTTTATGTTATGCTTTTAATTTTCCACCAGTGGATAAAAATCAAAGTGAAATATGATTATTTTAAAATTATTAATCACGAATCTGAGATATTTCTAAGTAGATCTATTAATAAGTACGTTAAATTTTTGAAAATTATCCTTTGCTAAATTGTTATGAATCGTTGTATATAAACTTTTTTTATTATTTCCATATCTCACTATATTTTTACTTATCTTCGCTATATAAATGCCAGAAGGCCAAATGAACATGGGTACTGGAACTTCTGAGTACATGAATATTTTTTGTTTGAATTTTTATTTCAATGAATGACATTGCAGAAGAGACACAAAACATTGAGTTGTGGCAAAATGCAAAACTAGTTAGGAACATTGCAACTGTACTCAAAGCAATTAGATTTATATTTTAACTGCTTATACAAATTCTTGGGCCAGGGAGATAGCTCAGTAGAATAAGTGCCTGCCTGGTAAGCACAGGGTCCTGAGTTCAGTCCAGGTATCAGGGAAAAAAAAAAAAAAAAAAAAAAAAAAAAATTCTTACATGTAGTTTCTGAGTGCATTTGCTTTCTACAATTTTAGTATTCTCTATCAAAAATTTCCTCCCTGATTATAAATTATTTCCAATGTAAATATTTTCTGTATGTTAAATATAGTTTATAAGCAAAGAAAGCTCCCTATGCTTAAAAATACATGTGAATTGATTTGGGGTTTTTAGGCATTAGAACTAACTAATCCTATTTTGAAAGAAAAGGTAATATGTCCTTTCCACTTTTTTTTTTTTTTTTTTTTTTTTTGAGACAGGGTCTTGCTATGCAGTTGAGGCTGGCCTTGAGCTCACTTTTGTAGCCCAGGCTGGTCTCGAACTCGCACCAATCCTCCTGCCTCAGCCTCCTGAGTGCTGGGATTACAGGTGTGAGCCACCATGCCCGGCTTCCACTTTTGAAACTAAAGCTGAAAATATTTTCCACAAGTTGGGTGGAGTGAGATTTCGCAAGCAGAATCAAGGCTCAAATGTGGTTCTTTGTAACTCCAGTTTCCTGTATTCTCAACTGCCATGCTCTTGTTCATCATCTCAAAATAGAGACAAAATGTTTGTCACCCATAGGAGAAATTTGAGGTAGACTGCCCAAAGGCCAGTTCAGTCAGCTTTATTTACCACCTACCACCATTCATGTCCAAGCAGCTATCATGTCCAAGGTTCTACACTAGACACAAAGTGAGGAGAAAAACGAAATGAGTACTGTGAGGCTTATTACAAGAAATGCCAAACAGATGACCAAGATCAGCCCTGTGTTACACTAATATTTTATGCAATTGCCAAATTTTGTTTATTAGAGAAATACAGCTTGAAAGGAGCAATAATAACTTACATTCCTACTTCAGTGGAAATAGAGTGGCTTGAATTATATAATCTTCAGTATACATGTATATCTTTCTGCTCACCAAGGCTTTGGTACTTTGGCTGATATCTCCACAAGCAACGGACTGCTGCCATTTATTAGTTCAGAAATTGATGTGCACTATTGTACTTAATAAGGCAGATACCATTGCTATCTTCATTAAACGGTGAGGACACTAAGACATACAGGTTTTCACTAATTTGTTCACTGCCGGAGAGTAGCACTGGGATTCACATTCACTTCTGCCTGACTCAGAGCCCTTGCCCAATCACGGTGCTCTGGTGCATAAAACCCAGGGTGGAAACAGTGTGTGCTACGTAGAAACCCTTTTCTGAATCCTGTGTGTGTACAGCGTTCCTGTCTTTCTCTTCCCCAGCCTGCGCTCACTCCTCTCATTTGAAGACTACATAATCTTAACTTAAAATTGTTTCTGTTTGTAGAGTAATTTCTTTGTAAGAATCTATTAATCTCTTAAACATTGATGTTCATGTGCTGTCATCCTAACACACTAATGCCCTACTTATTTCTTTACATACCTACTGTTTTCTTGATGAGGTGGCACAGTTTCAACTTAGTGGATCTTTATCTGCTTCTGATTTTGTATTTAGACTGCAGTTGCTCTTTCTTGAATGCTCTGTCAACCACTGATCTGTGTTCCTTGAGCATATAAATCATATGACTACTGCTTGTTATATATAAGATTTTGCAAGACTTTATATATGTGAGTTCATTTAATTTTCTGGATACTTTACTTATGCTTTTTATATGCCCAAATGTGACTCAAAAAAGTAAATATTTCCTAAAGCTGCACAACTCATATACCAAAGAGAGAGACTTCCTCTGTTTGCAATTATTTGGTATATTATTTTTTCCCCACCCAGTGGTGAGGATTAAATTCAGAGCCTCACACACTCGGCAAGTGCTTTACTGCTCAGCTACATCTTTAGCCCTGGGATATTGTCTTGATGCATTCCAAAACTGTCAGAAATACTGCAAGACACAGGATAATTAGCTTAAAAATAATTTACAAAGCACTTCCTCTTTTTAAAAATGTTCATGTTCTTTATTGTTTGTAGTAGTCCTTAAATGTGTTCTTCTTTCTTACTGGCAATGATTCCTAACTGACATACAGCTTGCTTGTGCTTTTTAATCTAAGGAACTAAGTCGATGTGGTTTTAGTGCTGTGCTGTGCTGTGCTGTGTTGCACTGCACTGAGCTGTCCCATCCCACCCATTCTGTCCTGCTCTGCTTTCCCCTAGTACCCTGCCGTGACAGCTGGCCCCTCTGGTGTTAGCATTCACCTGGGCCAACCCAAAGTGACTTCTGCCTGCCACCCAGTTCAGGCTTTCCTGGACATACTTAAAAGTGCCAGGCAGATATTTCAGTTTCTTTGTATATGAGCTTATCTCTATCCTTAAATTCCTCTATCTTTGTATTATATGGAACCTTTTTTTTTGGTCTTTTATATTTATATGGCTTTGAATGTTTTATTTCTTGGAGAGCCTCTGTTGTTTTATTTTATAATACACTAAAATGTGTACTTTTTTGTCACTTGAAGTTGATAGTGAAATAATTTATAGAAATTTTATTGAATCTTTTAGATTCAGTGATCTTTTTAAGAACAATATTGTTTTATAAATATAAGGTTTTAAAAGTGATTAAAGATATGTCTTTCTCAATAAATCTGGTTTTATTAATCTGTAATTTTATAGAGTTTCTTTTCTAATATTTTTGAGGCAGGCTATCTGCTTCTTACAGTTTCATGTTATATGCAAAGTTTGATTTTTTTTTTTTATTTTTAAGGCTTTAAAGTCATTGTAAGCATCCTTCAGAAAACTAGGTATTTGCAGAAGCATTTTTGTTGTAATCTGAGTTTGTCTCAAATGCAGATCCCTATTTATACATATACAAGCGCTAGCTCCATTACTGAAGAACCATTGCTAGTCCAATGATATCTTTCTGTAGATACATTTGGGAAGGTTAAATGTTTAACTTAACTTTACTTGAAAATTGTACCTTGATTGGGTTTAAGTAAATGCTACTTTTCTCAATGTTTGATAAAAAGTGGGGTGCGTGCTTGTGTGCGTGCATGAATGTGTGTGTGTAGTACATTAAATTTTGTATATTGTTATTCAAAGTGCAGTTAGGAAGACTGCAGTTTTAAGATTAATATAATGATACCCTGTTTCTCTTATTCCAAGTTCTTGCAGTTGTTGTGAATCTTGAGCAGGAAAGAAGAATATGATAGGTGCCTTTGAATATTTGGAAGGTTTCTGAGTATTTCTAGCGGGGAACAGGTTGAACTAAGTGGCCTGTAAGGCCCCCCTGCTGTCACAGTTCCTAGCTGTTTTATTTCAGCAGGGTTGGGGAACAATACCTTGAAAACAGAGATCCTTAAGGATGAAGAGGACCCTGAACGTGGAATTGTTAGGACACACGTAATGCAGTTGGAAAGGAGCCCTGTGACAAGCCACCATAATCTGTAGGCCATCCTGGTCTTCAGGTGGTTGTGACCACTTAAGTGATGACGCCAGCAAAGGATAAAGAAGTGTCTCGAGGCAAGCATGGCAGACACACACAGGGAGGGGTGTGAGTGTGAGTGCTACTTTGGGAGTGCGAGCCCCTGCGAGGGTGTTGCATCTTGTCACCCTGATGTGTCTTTGGCACTCTGCAGGCAGAAGGCAAGACTCCATAAGAATGTGACAATTATGCTTTTTAATTTTTAATCTTGCACTAGTAGAACATAAAATTTTTAGTAACACAAAACAGTAAACAGTAATTGTGAAAAAATATGACCTACTCAGCTATTAATTCCTTGTTACTACTTTTTGTTTGTTTTTTGAGACAGAGTCTTGCTATGTAGTGCAGGCTTGCCTTGAGCTTATAGCAACAGTCGTTTTTTAATTTTAAAAATTATTTATTTATGTATTTGGCACAGGGTTACCCTCCATAGCTCAGACTCATAGTGATACTCTTGTCTCAGCCTCCCCAGGATTGGAATTACAGTTGTCTGCCACCAAGCCTGGTTTCTGTGGCTGGCCCAGTGTACCCAGGCTTTGAGGCCCAGTGTGGCATGTGGTATCAGGGATGGAACTCAGGTCTTGTACTTGTCAGGCTATCTCCCCAGCCAACAGCAGCAAATCTTTCTGCCTCAGCCTCTTGAGTGCTAGGATTACATATATACACCATCATGTTCAGTTAATCATTGGTCCCTTTACAATAATAATATAGTTTCAGGTTTTGGGTGGGTTTTGCTTGTTTTATTGACTGAGCTGTGTTCTGGGCCTGACTGCCTTGCTACCTTAATCCCTGTTTTGTGACCTTTGGGAAGTCAGCTAACCATTTTGAATCTTTCTCTTCAATAAAATGAATGGCTTACATGAGATAATATCTGAGGATCCTTTTTTTCTTTTATTTGGTGCAGGGTCTGTGGCTCAATGGCTCAGAGCTCCCTAAGCAGGTGCTTGATCCACTGAGCTGTCTTGCCACCCCCTAAGGATCCTTTTAAGTCTAAACTTTTGTGACCAGACCCAAAGTTTAGATCCATAATTTGACGTTGGCAACAGCTACTTTTTTACTGACAAGAGATGAATTAATTGGCAAAACTGGCTTTGTATGTGCCTGTGGACAGTGCAGGAGCTTCATTATAGGTCTCTACCTGTGTGAACTTCCCTCGCCCAAGTGAGAGTTGGAAATAAGAATTTAGAACTGCTCTTCTCCAGTGGTGGCACCTTTTATACAGATAGTGGGTACGGGGGCCAGTAGAAGATTAAGCAGAAAGAGGAAGTGGAGTTTGTCTTTCCAGCTTGTGTCTGAAGCCATTCTTAGCAAGGCTTTTTTTTTTCTTTTTAACTTTGATTCTTTTTTTTTTTAAATCTTCATCTTTGATCACACTTTTTTTTTTTTTTTTTAGTTTTTCATTTTCTTATATGATAATTAAAAACAAAGATCACAGACAAGAATTAGAAATGTAGTTATTCTGGATTGTTGATTGCAAAGAAGCCCATCTGTCTGTTTCTGGCATGTATTTCAATCAGGCAAGGTAAGGATTTAGTCATGATGTATGTTTCTGCCTGAGGGAGAACCGGCTCATTTCCTCAAGGCTGTAGACAGCAGCAGAATCGTGGGTTTTTTCAAAAAGTATCTCCGCATCTATGCAATTCCCTCAGTATTTAAGTATAAAGTGAAAGCCTCCACCTTGGGGTCTGTAAAGCACAGAAGAGGTACTCTATCCACCCAGGCCGTAGGTCAGAATTTCACAAACTGTATGCATTGTATCATCTACTTTCTGGTGGGTTTGGTGTATGTTTTTAGCACGTAAAGGAAAGGGCTTTCCTGCGTGTGGCTTTGTGTTTCCCTGGCACAGGCTCAGTGCCTCTGTCCTCTTGACTGTCAAGGGTGACAGTGCCATGGGCAGAGCAAGGAGATCCTCTTCCCAGATGGGCATTTGCCTTTCAGTCTGACTCCCTTCTTCCATACATTTGATCTCTCCATAGTGTTGTCTCTTACTAGGCTAAGAGTAATAAACAGTGGGAACTATTTATTTCAGCTCTTTTAAAGAGGACAGGATAGGGCAAATTCATTCTGGAATTTGGGACAGGGTTTCTGTGTTCAGCATCAATCCCAGCCATTCTGATTCTTGAGTTTTGATAAGACACAGACAGCTTAGGATTTATTTTTCGGAAAAATACTTGAATAGAGTGCATATTTTGCAAGGCAATGCTACTCACCAACAAAAATTCATTTTTGTTGGTTGCCTCTATTTTTCCTTACTATCAGTTCATGTGTCTGTATATCAAGCCATCAGTACAGCAGATACTGTGTTAAGTGCTATTAGTTTGCTTTGCAGTGTGCTAATATCCCATGCATCAGAATAACACTTGATTCTTGTGACATTTCTAAAACTTGGGTCTGATTTCTAACTTAAGGATACAGAAACAAGTGTGGGTGTGTAACTTGCTGAACACCCAGGGCTGAGCATTACATTGCATCCATTAGGACAAACCCTGTCCTCCTAACTTGAATTGATTTGTATGACAAAAACCTTTTAGAATTTGAAAAATCATTCCCACATTAGCCACTTCAGACATCTTGGATTTTGTGTATTACACTGTTGAGAACTGTAGCACATATTTATTTCTCTGTGTTATTTATTTATTTAGTTTTGTGTTTTAGGGAAGGGTCTACAGGGTGTTCAGGGTCTCACTACTAGATCACTCATAATGATCGCCTGTTTATAGCCTCCCAAGAGCTGGGATTACAGGCTTGGGCATATATACATAATTATTTTTTTTAAAGAATTTTTTAATTTTTTAATTTTTTCTTGTTTCAGAACATTTGTTTGTTTATTTATTTATTTTATGGCCAGCTCAGCCTGCCCTGAGGGAAGGGCTGGCGCAGCATGTGGTGCCGGGATTGAACCATGGTCCCTGCAGCCACCTAAGTAAGCTTTCCTAAGCAGGCACTTTAGACCACTAAGCCATCCTGCCGGCTTGTGCATATATTTTTAACTTACTTCTAGTCTTATCTAAGCACTCATATGAACTTTCTAAGTGAGGATCTTAAATGATGAATGTAATAAAATTAAATTATTTAAAGTAAGGCAGAGCAATTAAGCCCATTAAAAAAGTTTGCTTATTGCAACTTTTATTAAACATTGAATAATTATAAATAGTCCTTGTCTATTATTTATAAAATTATAGTTTACCTTATTGCTAGTTTAATCTGTTTCATTACAGAGTAATATAAGTACCTAAAATAGCAAGGAAACTTAAATCAGAAATGAGAATTTAATGCAGTCTTTGGAAGGATAGCATGCCAATGCAGTTTTGCCAGTTACTATATTGTAACACACAGTAGTTTATTTTAGAAAAAGTGGTATTAGATTGTTTGTCCTCTGAGGAGGAATTCAGTTTGAATTCAGGGTAAGAATTTCTTTTTTTTTTTTTTTGTCTTTTTTGAGACAGGGTTTCGCTATGCAGTTGAGGCTGGCCTTGAGCTCACTTTTGTAGCCCAGGCTGGTCTCGAACTTGCACCAATCCTCCTGCCTCAGCCTCCTGAGTGCTGGGATTACAGGTGTGAGCCACCACGCCCAGCTCAGGGTAAGAATTTCAATCATCAAAAAGCACACAGTAGGACAGCTTATTGAAGTGGCATCCATGATTGTGAAATAGTCCTAAAAAGAAGAGATATTTCTTCCGAATTTTATGATAGTCACTTTCAGAGAAACCTGTAATGTAAAATCATTTTACATTGCTGCTTTACTGTTGAAAACTGTGCTGAAATCAATGATAACTGATTAAACATTGTTAAAGTTCTTTTTTGTGGTGTGCAATAAAAGTGTGATCCTTTAGTTTTTTGTAGAGTGTCTGCTGTTAGTGGGCATTTTTTCTTAGTTATGATCACAAAAGCTATGAAGTTTAAAGTTCTGGTATGTGGAACTAGTTAGTGGAGCTTCAACCCCAAAAAACAAAAAGGAAAAGGTAGCGAGCACAATTCCTTTAAGACTGAATAGGTAAAGTCGAATGTGAGTTGAGTGTGTAAAAATGAGCGAAACTCTTGCTGGAATTTGTGGCCAAGGCATTACTGCGTGGATTTGGTTGAAGCTTTACTTCCAGGAAGTCTCTGAGCAGTTGTGTTCTTTTTATTGATCTTGAGCCATCGGCCTTCACATCTCATTGCTTGGACACACACAAATTCATGCCAGCTTTGTGTACGTATTGGTCAGTGGTCATCTCACATGGTTCGCTGTTTCTCTGATGTAGGCACAACAGAAGGTAAGTGTGAATCCTTTGTAGTTTTAGGGAAAATACTTGTAGAGATTAAAGTTATAGAAAAAATACATCTACTGGAGCATTTATGTTTATATCTAAACACCGAGTTGCTGCATGTGAAATTTAGTGGGGTTTGCTCAGCCACAAACCAGTGTGTTTGCTTTGAACATTTTGTAAGATTGTACTCATGTGCCAAGGTTTCTGGGATTGCAGGATGGGTACCAGAAATCAGTTAAGTGTTTAAAACCGTGAAACATGCTGCTAAGCTTATATCCTTGTGGTTTTCTCTGTGGCCCTGGAACTTCTGTGAGGTTCTGTCATTTTCAATCAGCAAAGAGTACATGTGATCAGTGTGTCTGATAAACTTGTCAATGCCTCCTTAAAGCAGGATTCCCCAACCTATTCAATTCAGAACCCCCTGCTTCATTTCAAGTATCATCTTGAAAAGACAGCACTGGGTCACAGGCAGCTGTGGATAGCCCACTCAGTCTACAACTAATTTGTGCAGGAAAAAATTAAATCAGGAGCTAAATTATTTCATGATTGCTCATTCCCAACAGAGTTGGGCATCATTCTGAAGAAAATATCAAATAATTGGTTTCAGGCCGTGTCAGACACATGCAATTCCCTTCTCTAATGGCTGTGCGTGGTAGCACCAGGCCTCAGGGGTCAGCAAGGAACTGGAAATAGCTTAGTGCCAGGCACGGCGATAGAGAGCCCGAGTGCAGAGGAAATGAAGTGGCAATAAGTGCAATCCATAGGGGAAATGTGCTTCACTTGGAGTTTAATATATCAGTTGAGAATCTGGCAGGAAGCCATGCAACAATTGTTTACCTTTTCGTCAGCATCTACATCTGTTCTGTTTTGTAAACAGCGCTTAACTCTTAGTCGGTAAGTGCTGGAATCAATAACAACTGTTAAGGGATTTCCTTAACCCCCCTCCCCACTTTTTTTTCATAGTCTACAACAAATGCATGCTACAAACAATGTTTGCTTTAGATTAACAAGGAACAGACATTAACAGGGTCAAAGGGATTTGGTTGGGGACATTTTATAGCTTCTTAGGTCTACAGTAATTATATCTGTGTGGTCTGAATGTATTTTGTAGCCTATCCAAATTAAACTGTTAAAAAAATGCTCGTACACAGTAATGAAGATGATTTTTTATAATTATCTTAAGTACTGTGTATAGAAAACTGCTGGCACTGTTTGTAATAATTTAGTTCTGTGCAATATTGTGTATTACAGCTGCTATCCAGAAATATTAAGTTGCCTTTTGCAGCTTTAGGAAATTAGTGATTATATGCAGCAGTAATAATTATTTAAACATGCTTTGAGTGAAACACACACACACACACCATACTGATACATAAAAATGGGCTGCTTTGTGTCTACGCATATTGTCAGTAAATGCAAAGGAAAAAGTAGCATTACTTATATGTCCGCTGTCTTCAAAGAAGACCAAGAAGGTGAAGGCTGTCATAAATGCAAGGTTATTATGAATTGCTTGAGTGGAACCAAGATCAGAGGAACCAGTTATTGATGACAGGATTAATGCAAGCATTTCTCCAAGTCTTCTTTTGGAATTTTACTTCTTAAAGTGTTCACATTTGCAATCCCTAAGTTGTCTTTCCTTTAAGCTGTTTTCTATCTGATTTGACACAAACCTAGCTTTAGAATTTTGTTTTATCCTGTTTTTATTTGTATGGTGAGCATCAAGCTTCTTTTTTCCTTCATTTTTTCTCAAATAGCTATCACACACACACACACACAAAGGGAATTTTTGATTGAGTCCCTGAGTGAAGATTTGTTCTCTCTCTCTCTCTCTCTCTCTCTCTCTCTCTCTCTCTCTCTAATTGTGCCCTGGCCTGCCATGCCTGCCTTCCCAGTGGGCACACTGAGACTGGGTGTGGTGATGCGCTTGTAATCCCAGCACTTTGGGAGGCTGAAAACAGGAGAATCACAACAAGTCTGATCTATGTGGTAAGATCCTGTAAACCCTGTGGCCCCTGTCCTAAATACAGAAAAAAAAACAAAAAAAAAAAACAACAAAAAAAAAAAAATTGTGTGCAAAGGTTTGATGGAAATTTTTCAATTTTTAAAATTTGTTGATTGAACTCAGAGCCTTGCACATATCAGGCAAATATTCTAACACTCAACTTTATTCTCCCTTTATCACCCATTATGACAATTATTATTATTTTTAAGAATTATTTTTTTCTTCTTTCAGAACTTTTGTTTGTTTGTTTGTTTGTTTGTTTGTTTTTATGGCCGGCTCAGGCTGCCTTCAGGGCAGGGCTGGTGCAGTGTGTGGTGCCGGGGATTGAACCACGGTCCCTGTAGCTGCCCGAGCTTTCCTAAGCAAGTGCTTTAGACTACTGAGCCATCCTGCCGGGCCCTGGCCATTATGACAATTATTGTCCTATTTTATTTACTTAAATTGTTTTGGCCAAATTTTTATTGTTGTTGTTATAATGTCTGTTACTGTTTTGTAAGATGAATTTAGTTACAAGTAAGAATTTGGGATTTTGTATAATTTCTTTTTTTTACTCCTATTGAGGCTACAGAATACTTTGGCTTGATTTTTGACTCAGTACAATTTTAGTTTATTTGGCATTTGGTTACTGTGTGTAACATTAATTACTGTATGAGACTGGGCATGCAACCACAAATTCTGTATACACTGTATTCATTGTTATCATCCAGAAGGTCTAGATTTTCAGTCTTTGATCATGATGCATTTTACATAAAAAGGTACTTAATTTTAAACTTGTGTTGGCTTTACTAAATGAAGGGTAAAGATTTTCAAGATCTGGGCCTGGCAGGATGGCTCAGTGATCTAAAGCGCCTGCTTAGGAAAAGCTTAGGCGGCTGCAGGGACCGCGGTTCAATCCCTGGCACCACATGCTGCGCCAGCCCTGCCCTCAGGGCAGGCTGAGCCGGCCATAAAAAATAAATAAATACACAAACAAAAGTTCTGAAACAAGAAAAAGAAAAAAAAAAGGTTTTCAAGATCAGAGACTAGGAAAATTCTGCCCTTCATGTGTAGAAATATCCAAAGACGGAGGACCCACTTGACTACCAATTCCCATGATGACATCTGCATGACTTGGGAAAATGAAATGACATTCACTACTTCCATGTCTCATGTGTACACAAGAAGAAAAAAGATTATTTTGATAGATTTTTTTTTTTTACCCCAGAATAGAATCTGCTATTGAAGGCCTTGAACAAAACTTAGAAGCCAACTTTTACCTTTTGCACTTTTTTTTAATACCAAGAAGGAAATGGACATGTGACATCAAATATTTCTCTACAAATTATACAAGTGAAATAACTTAGTCAGCGATACTTGTGTTTCGCTTCCTTGACATCTGTTTGCTAGGAATGAAAAATCTCATCTCTGTCCTCTGATGTTAAATATTTTAAATGAAACCTGAATCATTTAGAATCCAAGTTTAAAAGTTTTAGGACTGAAATTTTTATACTCCAGGTCAAAATGTTCAAAGTTTTATCATTTTTGAAATAATCAGAGTGGCTAGCCTGCATTTCTATTAGCATTAAAATTAATTACCTGTAAATGGGCTTGAAAAATCAGAGTAGTTAGCAGTATCTGTCCTGATGGACTCTGCCAGGCCCTCGTGGGGGGATGGGTACTGCCTAAGGATCATTAGCCAATTTTTTAAAAAAATTGATTGTCAGAAGTAGCCCTTTGTTATATTAGGTGAAGATAATACCCATTACTCCCCAAGCAAAGGGAAGATTAAGTGCTAATTAGCAGGTTATGAAGTGTGTAATAGTAGTTAGAGCATAAGGAGTATTTTCCCACTCATAGCAAATGCTACCTGGGGAGGACAGAATCAACAAATGAACTGCTGATGCCTAACCGCAATTTCCGCCCCTCCCCAGGAGTATACACATCAGAAGGTTGAATTTACTTGGTATCAGAGCAAAAGTTTCTATGTTGAAAATCTTAACTTGTAAAAACATTAGAATTTTGTGGTAAACTTGTTATTTTTTGAACATATCCTATGTGTGTAGTATGTCATAATTTGTATGCTTCCCTTTGAGAAGTTAAAGGCTTCATTAAAATTTAGTCTTCTTTCTTCGTTTTTTTCTCATTTTATCTGTTTTCTTTTGGGGTTTATTGCAGTACCTGGAGGTTGAACCTATGGCTTTCCCACTGAACTTATCTGCCAGCACCCCTGGTTTTAATTAGAAGACAGTTGATGTCACCTTTATACCAATTTTCAAAAGAATATGAGTAACGCACTTTCATAATCCTCAGCTAAGAGCTGCATGGTTATCTATGTTTTTCTACTTTTTTTTTTTTTTTTTCCAGAACCGGGGATTGAACTCAGGTGCTCCCTCTTGCCAGGCAAGCGCTTATTCTCCTGAGCTATCTCCCCAGCCCTTATGTTTTTACAACTTAGAAAATCTAATCTTTATTGATGGTATGTTGGCAGTAACATTTTATGCTCTTAGATATTATGCAATAAATTTGATTTGATCTTGGAAATAGGCTTTTAAAATTGATCTCCCCATGAAATAAAGAAATGTGTATAGAGATTAACTTCTTAAAACATCACATAGGTATACTCTTTTCAAATTGCATTTGTAGCGTATATGAGAAATTTCTAATAAAGCAGCCTTTGTTAATAATGATTTGTAAATTCTTTTAGAAAGAACAGATTCCTACTTTTTAAGTAAGTTGGGATTTACACACACTAAGATCAAATCTGGCTTTCAGTCACTCACAAGAATGAGATTATTCCTCTAATACTGGTTTGGAATCATTCACACTGCTTGGGGACAAAGACACAGGAGTGCAGGCTGTCACCAGTTTGTCAGAAGCCCTTTGGAGCCTTCTAGTCTCCAAGTGAATTTGCAGCATGTGGGTTCCTTTTGTCTTGACAGAACTAGGATCTTGCTAAACAAAATAGCTATAAACCTAGAAAGGGTTGCTCTTCTCTTCCACTGGCCCTGGGGATTGAACATAAGGCCTCCTCACTGTGCTACATGCTACATCCTCATCCCTTACTAATTAAAGTATTTTATTTGTTAAAATAGTCTGACTAAGTGGTCCAGTTTTCTCAATAAATGGTTTGCAGTTTTCCTGCCTCAGCTTCCCAGAGCTCTACAACTGCAAAGGTACACAACCAAGTGTAGTTTTACATGGCTGCTCTCTGACTCTCTTGCTTCCTGTGAGAGAAGACTCAGGTGGTGACTAATGAGAGGAATTTACAGTGTGGATTATAGTATGCTGGCCACTGTGTCTCTCCCTCCAATTCAAGACTCACAGGACAGTCCTAAGTCTTATACAAAATTCCCATTTATTGGTTTCATATTTTGCTTCTTTTTTGTTACTTACAAGCAAAAATCTTTAAAAAATATAATTCTGTCAAATGATTTATTTACAATAAAGAGAGAGTATGTGTGTGTGTGTGTGTGTGTGTGTGTGTGTGTGTGTATTTGTGTGTGTAATGCTGGTATCAAACCCCACATGCTGACCACATGATAGGCATGTACTTTACCCCTGAGCTCAGATTTACTTGACATGTTTCAGGCCTGTCTTAGTTACTTTTTACTCGTTGCTGGGACAAATACCTGACACTCAAAATGAAGGAAGGAAAGGTTTATTTAGCTCACAGTTTGTGGAGGTTTCAGTCCATATTCAGCTGGCCCAAGGCTGAGTGGAACAGAGCAGAGAGCATCCAGTTCATGGCAGCAGAACAGCAACGAAATGGTGGCAGATGTAGCCAACCAAACAGGGCAGCAGAGAGCAACAGCTCTAGCCTGTTTTTCTGTCTCTATATTAC
>PVJA010010114.1:0-58407 GCA_004027025.1 Myocastor coypus
TGAGGAAGGACAGAGGGTATGGAAGTTAAAGGATAGAACAAAGCTTTCTTCTTTGGGGACGTTAAACTTGAGTTCCCATCCAAATGGAGATTCCATGTTTGCAGCTGGGTGTGTGATTCCAGAATTGAGGACCCTGAGATAGAAACTCGGGTGTCATCAGCCATGAGGGGAGATGAGAACGTGTGGGAGTGCATGTGCGTAAGAGAGAAGAGGCCCAATGATGGTCTGGGCCTGCGTCCCTGGGCACAGCCTGAGAAGACAGGAACCAGCAGATGTGTCCGTGAGGGCGTAGCTGGCCTGAATTTGTTTAAAGAAGATGCCACAGCACAGAAGTCTGGAGGCCGAGTGAAGGACTGAGCCGGTGGCCCCATCCAAGGCTGCCAGGCTGGTAGGGCGAGCAGGGTGAGGACAGAGGACTGTCCGTCAGACCTTCCAGCAGGGGGTTGGTTGGTGAGCTTGACCGGAGAGGTTTCGATGGCTTGATGAGGAATGTTAGGCTGCCCAGAGTGAGTTCAGGAGGGGGAGGCAGGGGCCAGGCAGCGGGGAGAGCCCAGAGATTTTGCTACAGGAAGCAGAGGGGTAGCTGGAAGGGTGACTGGGTCAAGAGAGAGGTTTTAAGCAGAGGCAATATTATAACTCATCGATACAGTAACGTAAGCGATCGGATGTAGATGACAACAGGGCATGGCTTTGGGTGAGAGCAGGCCTGGTGCCTGCCCCCCGATGACAGGCAGGAAGGCAGAGGGTGGCACCGGCAGGTAAGTGGGTGGATGGGACAGCGGGAGGCTGAGGACATCCCGTAGACTGCTTGAATTCTTTCAGAGAAGCAGGAAGCTGGCCTCCCCCTGGTGTATACGACGACGGTGTCTTGGAGTGGAGTAACAGCCAGCCTAGGGTCAGCAGGCAGGGCTGAGGGCAGAGGGCGAGGCCATGAGCACTAAGGCAAAGGCTTCCCCTTCCCTCCCGCTGCCCTCCGCTGTCTGGGTGCAGGCACAAAGCGGCTGCAGCTTCCGTTCTTAACAGGGTGAGGATGTTGCTAGGTGCTGTGATAGAGGAAAGGGCCAGGGAGCTGAAAGACGCGTGCAAAAGGGAGCACAAAACACGAAACCTGGGCCCGGCAGGATGGCTCAGTGGTCTAAAGCGCCTGCTTAGGAAAGCTTGGGTGGCTGCAGGGACCGCAGTTCGATCGCTGGCACCACATGCTGCGCCAGCCCTGCCCTCAGGGCAGGCTGAGCCGGCCATAAAAATAAATAAACAAACAAAAGTTCTGAAACAATAAAAAATAAAATAAAAAAACACGAAACCTACGCTGCAAAGGGAAGAAAGAACGCGACAGGGTGACGGAGACGGCAAGGCAGCTGCTCGAAAGCTGTGGGTCTCAGGCTTGTCCATCACAAGCTAAGCATTTCCCTGCTAGGTGATACAGCCCTGAATTACGGGGCAAAAAGCTCCCTCAACATTCAGATGTCTCAGTTCCGTGGCCGCCCCTCCTTCAAAGGACCTTACAGTCCTACCACCCAGGGGCGGTCCTACCACGCCATCTCTCCCTCCCACGCCCAGTGACTGCGGCCCTCCCACCCTCTTCTTCCCTCCGCCCGCTCTTGCAGCCACACAGCCATGCCTGCTGCGCCGCAGCTCATCTCCCTACGTGGACCGTGTGATTCAGGGGCTCCGGGGAGATGGGTAAGATTGGGACGTCTGGAACCGACACCCCTGCAGCCGCTTCCAACTGCCCTGTCCAGCGCGGCATGCCCAACCTGCCTTCTGCTGTCCAGCTTGGCTATTCTCTAAACTCTTGAAGGCATGAATCTTCAGCTCACCCACAGCCGGAAGGACTAGATGTGTATCGGGAGAAACCAAAACACCCTTTGATTAATCGCTGCTGGTGAGCCAGAGAGTGATGGCTGGGCGCGAACTGTGGTCGTTATCTAAATGGAGTCGCCGGGATCCCGAGCAAATGGACCTCCCTCTATTTATAAACAAGCCCGGGGATGAGCAGCTCGGTTTACGTTTGGAAGGAGCTATCGTTCATTTTTATCCATCATACCTGCTTTTAGTGATATTACACACACACCCTGCTTGGGCTAGAATCTCAACAACTCAAGAGGTTTATGTGCTTTTAACACCAATTTTGAGGGGCTCTGTGTACATTTCATCATGTGGAGGGAACGGTGGGTCTGAAACCGTGTGAGCTGATTCCTTCCTCTTAGCTTTGCGGAGACTCAGGCTGAAGCTGGATAAATCACTGTTGCTTGGCTCCACGGTACTGTGGCTGTGGGAGGGGAAGCGGGAGCCTTGGGCCTTCCAGATTCTTCTAGCGTAAGAGGGCAGAGCAACCCCGCTGAGGCGCACAGGGAGGCCAAGGTCCGCCCCAGCAAGGCAGGCCCCTGAGCTTTCCCTTTCCTCCGTGTGTAGAGAGGGAGACAGACGGCTTCAGGGTTCTTAATGCTGATTATTTAGTGTAGGAATTGTGTTTTTATTTCCTCAAAGTTTCCTTAAATGTTAGTTGTTGAGTTTCAAGTAGCACTACCTAGAGGAAGGGGAGGACAATTCTCACTGAAGGCCAGAAGGTGAAGCGGCTTTATCAAGCTCATCCTGTACTAACTGCCTTGCTTATGACTGCTGTAAGACTAGGGCCCAGTCCCAGCTGTCAGATTCTTAGTTCTGGAACCTTCCATCTTAAATCCTTAATGTAGCCCTATTGCATGCCGGGCTAGGTTGAGGTCTCCAAAGTCTCTTCTTCCCACTTCCACCCAACAAGGATCCCCAACAGTTTAGTGAAACAATCAGAAAGACCAGGCAGAGAAGGTGTGGAAACCTGGTTTAGATGTAAAACTCTCTATAAGGAGAGAAAACGAGAGCTCAGCAGTTATCTCTATTTTCTTTTTCAAAGAATACAAATTAGCATGAAAGCAGAAAAAATTACAAGCGATACAGAATTTCATTTAACAAAGCAGTTAACAGCGTTGTATTGAGTATTGTAAAAACTCGTGACAGTCCTGTCTTTCAGAGATTTTATGTCTGTGTTCAGTACTTTTACTGATTCCCGACATGATTCAAACTGCTGATGTCCCCCAATGTCTGGCTCTGCCTTTGTGAGAATGTGATGTTAATTTTGTGTAGGCTAGGGTTACCCAAATATTTGGTCAGACATTCTGAGTGCTTCTGTGAAGGTGTTTTATGTGATTAACATTTAAATCAGTGGACTTGGTCCTCCATAATGTAGGTGGGCCTTGTCCAACCAGTTGAACTCCAGAACACAACAAAATGATTGGCCTTGCTATGGTTTGTATCTAGTTGTCCCCCCACCAAAGCCTCATGCAGTCATGGGGTGAGACTTCTAGAATTTGAGATTAATTTGATTAACTCATGATTCACTGGGGTTATGGGCAATCCACTGGGATCATAGGTTTTAGTACTGCTGGGATTATGGGTGTGGGTGCTGCGCCCAACCCAGGGCTGATGACCCGAATGAGACAGACCTCCCTCTCTGTTACCATAGTTGCTGTTCTGCCATGATGAACTGCTGCTCTCTGCCATGTGCCAGTCTGCCTTGGAGCCAGCCGAGTATAGACTGAAACCTCCAGTAACTGTGAGCTAAATAACCCTTTCCTTCCACAATTTGGGTGCTGGATATTTATCCCAGAAACAAGAGAAGAGTAACTGAGACAGGCCTCTCCAAGATGAAGGAATTTTCCAGCCTGGCAGCCTATCTTACTGATATTCAGCTTAGTAACTGCTATAATCGTATGAGCAATTCCTCAAGATAAATATTTTCATATATAGATTGATAGATACGCATTCTATTGATTTCACTTCTCTGGGAAACCCTGATTCTTACATATAATAAGAGAAAATTTAAGTGGCAGGTAACATCTAGAAAAGGCTGCCTTTCTCAGCGTCTGCTGTAACCAGGGGTAGCATGGAAGTAATCTTTGAAGGATGGGATGTAAGCAGGAGTTCATATGCCAGATTTGTTGTTCTGGATTTTCACTTGGGAAAGAAACAAATATCTCTGCCTAATCCACTGCTATTTGGATACCTATTGCTAGTAGCCAAACCTAATCCTAAATAGTACATCCATCGCAAGCCTGTAATCCCAGCATTTGACAGGCCAAGGTAGGAGGGCCACAACATGTTTGAAGCCAGCCTGGGCTGCATAGTAAGACCCTGTCTAAGAAAGAAAAAGAAAAAGAAAGACAGAAGAAAACAAGATAGTAGAGTAGAATAGAATCAATTTTATACATGCATATATATATATATGTATATACCTATATGTATGTATATACATATATGTATGTATGTATGTATGTATGTATGTATGTCTATTTGGTACAGGGTCTCACTACGGAACTCGGACTCATAGTGATCCTCCTGTTTTAAGCCTTCCCAGTGCTGGGATTACAGGCATGCACCTCCACAGCCTGTCTCTGTGGTTGACGCAGCATTCCCGGGGCATGGTAAGCATGGCATGCGGTGCCAGGGATGGAAACTCAGTCCTTGCACTTTGCCAAAGCAGGTGCTTAGTCCCCTGACCTGTCTTGCCAGCCTTGAAATTATATTTTTCAAATAAAGAATTCTTGAAGCTTCTAAGAGCCAGTTTAATAGAGGTTTTTTATTTATTTGTTTGCTTGTTTGTTTATACAATGCAATGTGAGTGTGACAGTTATTTCTGTCAAGTTGATTGGCTTGAGAGCTGTTTAGTAAAACACACCTATAGGTGCATCTGGTGGTTCACGGAGGGATGAGCTTGGGTGCCATATCGGGTCCCTGACCCCTTCCTCTCTGACACTGTTCCCCTACTCTGAAGTGAGCAGCTTTGTCACGCCAGGCCTTTCTACCATGATAGTCTCACCTTGGAGCAAGCCCATTAGGATGAAACCTACTCCCCTTGGAGCTCTTGAAGCTGAGTATTCGCTCTAGCGACAGGAAAGCCGGGCAATGCAAGGAGTCTTTCCTAGCACCACACCGAAGAGCTGAGGTTGGCGTTTAGGTCCTCTAGCAGGTTATTTGAGGAGTGTTGTACCATGCGCCTATGCATTGTAGATTAAGTCATAATCACAGGCTCTCCATGATCAAGGGCTTTCTGCTAATGAAAATTTTATTTTCACATTTTAAAATGTTCATCGAACTGGTTAAAACTGATATACATAGTCCCTACCACAACTTTTCTTAACACTGCTGTTTAGAACGACTGTTGTATTGCAAATGCCAAAGCATACCCTCCTCCTCAGCTCTGCTCCTACCTGGCACACTACCCATCCCTCAGACGACTGCCATCTGGATGGGTGCCCCAAACAAGAGCAACCAAACTATGAGCTGACCAGGCATCAGACCTGCCATCCACCCCAGATGACTTCAACGACTTAGGCAAGTTATATTTCTCTTACGAAATAGAAAAACAACCAGCTATCATTAAGGACAAAGAGGAAATTTGCATAGAGAGATGCTAAGAGAGCTGTCGGTGATGATGGATCACGTGCAAGACCAAGGCGAAGTGAAGATGGGTGGGAGCGGTGCCGGTCTGTTCGCGTTACAAAACCCTCTTTGGAAAGAGCTGGGAGTGGCTACTGCTTTATGTCCAGCTCAGCTGCCGACCTTAGTGTTAGGCTGGACCCTAACTCCCTTACCCCCAAAATCTGGCCTGGGTACTTTAGTATTTGCTACTTTAGTATTTGCGCTGCTCCCAACTCTTTACTTCAGAAGTTGCTGAGACCATGAGCCACAGTCCGGAAAGGGGCAGGGAGTACTGAGGGCACAGAGAGGTGAGCAGATAGCATTGGCTGCAAAGGCACAGCAGGCACGAGGCACGGGAGTGGGGGACTGACACCCGCAGATGAGACTCCCTGAAGAGACCGGTGGGAGCCCTTTTTGACATCCTATTGGTAACACTGGGAAAGACTGGGGGCAGTCTCATTGATACACTGTTCAGGGATGTTCATCCCTTTTAAAAAAATTAATTAATTAACTAATTAATTAATTAATTAATTGGTACAGGATCTCACTACATAGTTCAGACTCATGGTGACCTTCTTGTCTCAGCCTCCTCAGCACTGGGATTATAGGTGTGCACCACCCATGGTATGCCCTGTTTCAGTGGCCTGTATGATACATTCAGGGTTCTGGGGCTGGCATGGCATGTGGTACTGGGTATCAAATCTTTGCATTTATGAGGCAGGTGCTTAGACCGCCAAGCTGTCTCCCCAGCCCCAGAGATGTTCCTCTTGATCCACAGTGCAGAACCCATGTACTAAAATGTCTCTGTGGTGCTCAGAGACATGAGAATATGCACTGCAGAACAGCCTCTTGCCAGCCACATCTCCAGGAATGTGAACTCGGGTCCCTGGAACCAAGACCCTCAGTCTAGGCCACTTCCCAGGGACAGCAAGCCAGGGGTTTGTTGGGCACCTTCAACTTTACCTGTGTTCTCCTTCCCAAGGAAAAAAAAAAAAAAAAAAAAAAAAAAAAAAAAAAAAAAAAAAAAAAAAAAAACAAGCAAAAAAAGCAAACCAAAACCACCCCAAAATAACAAAAATGAAAAAGTGAGATATTGGCCTGTGATTGAGCCCTGCCATTGACAGGAGCTTTGCTTCAGCACTGTGCTAGGACATCGGAGGGGTAGAACTCAGTAACTAGGCTGAGTTCAACAGTTTAATCCTCTCTGAATAGAGGATGAGAAGGAGAACCCTTGGCTAAAAAACCATTTACTTATCAAAGGCAGTGTAAATAATTGCCCCATTATAAACCCCTCTATAAGAAGTATATGGCTCCTGATTTATTTGTTTGGTCTGCTTGTTCACTGGTGTTTTTGTTTTATTGGGTTCATGTGTGAGACTGCCAAGCTGTGCTCTCCTAAGAAATGAAGCCCCTTGCCTTGCCTTGGTCTTTGCCCAGCCTTTCCTTCAGTGCTGTTCACTGAGATATGCAGAGCCAGCTATATAGAAGCGGATGTTCCCTTCAGGAGCTAAAAGAATATCACTGAGAGTTGCCTCCCAACCTACGGATGGCTGGAGTTGGGGCTCAAGCAAGAGCTTGTGCGATTCCAGGGCTAAGACACGAGATAACATCTCAGCCGAGCCACTGGACTCAGAAAACTTATACATTGCTAATAGTAAAGGTGCAAGTTTTGCATCCATCAGGCTAGGCATTGTATTGCTTGTTGGAGACCTCTGTGCTGGGTACAAAACTGCTCTCCTTTTCCTTACATCCATGCCTACACAGGGGCCCGGCAGGATGGCTCAGTGGTCTAAAGCGCCTGCTTAGGAAAGCTTGGGCGGCTTCAGGGACTGCGGTTCAATCCCCAGCACCATATGCTGCGCCAGACCTGCCCTCAGGGCAGGCTGAGCTGGCCATAAAAATAAATAAATAAACAAACAAAAGTTCTGAAACAAGAAAAAATTTTAAAAAATATATAGTTTTCTTTCTTTCTTTCTTTCTTTCTTTCTTCTTTTTTTTTTTTTTGTCTTTTTTTGAGAAAGGGTCTCACTATGCAGCTCAGGCTGGCCTTGAACTCACTTTTGTAGCCCAGGCTGGTCTCAAACTCACACCGATCCTTCTGCCTCAGCCTCCCGAGTGCTGGGATTACAGGCATGCGCCACCACGCCCGGCTTAGTTTTCTTTTTATTTATTAGTATTGCTAATTAGTTGTCCTCGAATTAGTGCCAGGGATTGAATTTAGCACCTGGAGCAGACTGAGTGGCTACTCTCACACGAAGGCATATCCATGGCCCAGGACTCATGACTCGGAGAAAATCAGTTACTAAAAAGGGTGCCACATAGTACTGGTAGAAATACCCACCCAAGCTTAACCGAGAACTCCAACACAAAAACACAGGAATCATAAAAAAACAAGGCAAGAAGATGTCTTTGAAAATTCATAGCTCTCAAAAATGATATCAAAGTAGATAAAATTTCAAACAATGAATTTTTTAAATTAATAGTTAAAATAACTAACGATACTAAAGCAAAAATGAATATAGAGCTAAATGAACCAATTAATAAAATTAACAATGGGCTCGAAGGAGATACTAAGAAGCAGCTGAATAAACTATGGAAGACAGTGCAGAATTTAAAAAAATACTTCAGAAAAAATATTGACCCAAACAGAAATCCTGGTACATTTATTTTTTAACTTTATTTATTTATTTATTTATTTATGTTATGGCCAACTCAGCCTGCCCTGGTGGTAGGGTTGGCACAGCATGTGGTGCCAGGGATCAAACTGTGGTCCCTGTGATTGCCTAAGCTTGCCTTACCAGGCACTTTAGACTGCTAAGGTATCTTGCCGGTCCCCAAACAGAAATCCTGGAAATTAATTAGTTCATCAAAATTTAAAACTCAACTGAAAATCTCAATGATAAGCAAGATGAATTAGAAGAAAGAATGAGGATTTGAAGGCAAGGTGAGCATATTAGAATATTCAGGAAGTCATAAGAAAACAGAATTTAAAAACACAGGTTATTTAAGAACTCTTGGATAACTCAAAAGAACAAAGACTCATTGGCTTTGAAAAGGCTAAAGAAGTACAGGCTAATGTCACAGAAAACCTAGTCCCTAAAGTTATAGCAGAAAAAATTTCAAATCTGGGGAATGAGATGGATACTTAGCTAATGCAGGCATTTAGAACCCTAAGTAAACGCAATCACAATTCCTGATCTAAAATAATACTACAGAGCTACTGTGATAAAATTAACATAGCATTGGCAAAAAAATAGACCTGAGGATCAGAGGAATAGATTAGAAGATGCAGAAGCAAATACAGACACACTCGGCCACCTTATTTTTGACAAAGGGGCCAAACATGTTTATTGGAAGAAAGACAGCCTCTTTAACAAATGGTACTGGAAAAACTGGTTCTCCACATGTTGAAAACTAAAATTTCTGGGGATACCCACTCGGGTCCCCCCCTCCTGTCCCTCTCTTGGACAGGAGCTTTCTTTCCCCTAATAAATCTATTCTGCTCATAAAAAGAAAAGAAAACTAAAATTTGACCCAGGTCTATCACCATGTACTAAACTAATATCAAAATGGATTAAAGATCTAAATATTAAAAGAGAAACCCTAAACCTCCTAGAGAAGAAAGTCGGAGGAAATCTTGAAGACACCGGGGTAGGCAAAGAGTTCATGGACAAGAATCAAAATGCACGTTTAACACTCAACAGAATCAACAAATGGGACCTCCTCTGGCTGAGAAGTTTTTCATATCAAAAGAAATTACTGACAGAGTGAAAAGACAACCCACAAATTTCGAAAAGATTTTAACTAATAAATATTCAGACAAAGGTCTACTATCTAGAATTTATAAAGAACTAAAAACCATTAGGGTCCCAAAATCCAAAGACCCAATCCAGAAATGGGCATGAGATGAGCACACACTTCTCAGAGAAAGAAATTTAACAAGCCTATAAACACATGAAGAAATGCTCCACATCGCTAGCCACTTGTGAAATGCAAATCAAAACCACACTTAGATTCCATCTCACCCCAGAAAGAATGGCTACTAATTAACCCACAACAAACGTTGGAGAGGCTGTGGGGAAAAAGGAACCCTTCTCCACTGCTGGTGAGAATGCATACTGGTGCAACCATTATGGAAAACAGTATGGAGACTCCATAAAAAACTAGAGCTGGAAATCCCATTCAATCCAGGTATCTCCCTACTGGGAATTTTTCCAGAAGAACTGAAAACACCATATCATAGCGATATCTGCGCACCTACGTTCATAGCAGCACAATTTGTGATAGCCAAATCCTGGAAACAATCAAAATGCCCATCATCTGAAGAATGGTTGAAAAAAATGTAGAATTTTCATAAAATGGAATATTACTCAGCTGTAACGAATGATAAACTAGAAGACTTCATATATAAATGGATGCATCTTGAACGTATACTCATAAGTGAAATAAACCATACCTACATATGCAAATATCGTATAGTCTCCCTAGCGTAAGGACTCCAAAGAAGAAATAAATAAATAAATAAATAAATAAATAAATAAATAAATAACTTTTGGGCAGTACCAGGAATCGATCTCAGGACCTTGTGTTTTCTGCATTCTCAACCCCTATAATTTTTTTAGAAGAGTGACTTAAATGCAAAATGCATTTAGAAGAGTTAAAAATATCAATGTTTATTGAAAGTGTTAGTGTTTAATTGCTTAATCAGCCTTACATACCGATGTCTGTTGATCTATACTGATTTGAAGATGAAAATGTGTAATGCAACCATTATTAAATTTTTCTTGTTTTGCAAAAACACACACACACACACACACACACACACACACACACATACACACAATCAGAAAAACAACTCTCCAAGACATATCATAGTCAAATTGTCAAAAATTCAGAACAAAGGAAGAATATTTGAAACTGTTAAAGCTGGGGATATAGCTCAGTGGCACAGCACCTGCCTGGCAAGCACAAGGTCCTGAGTTCGACTCCTAGTACACAACCACACACTCTCCAAAAAACCTGTTAGATTGAAATACTAAATCATTTTTAACTACCCATTAGAACAACAGAAGGTTGCTCAATAGAAACTTTAAAGGAAAGGAAAGCTTCAAATGAGCTATCTCAGGCACTGAAAGAAAATAATTGTCAATCTTGCAAAGATATCCTTCAAAATTAAAGAAGAAAGAATAACTTTTGAAGATAAATATAAGCGAAAGGAATTCATGACCACTAAACTACTGCAGAAAATACTTCCAAAAGAATCCTAAACACTAAACACCACAACCCTGCAGCCAAGGAAAAGAATAAATCACACTAGGAAAGTGGGTACATAAATGAGAATCAGAAGCGAGTCAAGCACAAGAAAAACAACAAAATGACAGAAGTTAATACATGCCTTTCAATATTTTTTTAAAAATTTTTGTGCTTTAACGTTTATAGCCAAATGAAATGTATCTGAGTCAACACCAGGGCCACCACTGCCCAATAGCTATGCTACTCCTCCACTACCTCATTTGGTCTTTTCACAACTCACTGGAATTACAAAAATAACCTGTATAAATTGTCTGTATCTGGCATATAGAAGCTGAGCAAAAGTGTCTAAGCAGTTGTTACCTTGAAACAAAATATCTCTGTGAACTGTCTTAACTTTCTAACAAAAATAGGCTTCCAGACTGAATCAAACACAAGATCCAAAGAAGGAGCTAACACAAATCACATTACTATTTTCAGAAATAATAGCAGAAAACTTCCCAAGCATGGAGGAAAAATATGACATACAAGTAAGTGTGGCATACAGAACCCCAAATAGCATCAGCCAAAATAAATCTACACACCGAGGCATATAATAATCAAAATCCCAGAAATTCAGCAAAAGGACAATATACTAAGATCTACTAAAGAAAAGAAGCAGCACACTTAAAGGACAAAATCATAGCGGATCTCTTAACACAAACCATCGAGTCAAGAAGAGTGTGGAGTGAAGTATTTCAAGTGCTAAAAGAAAAAAAAGCTTCCAGGCTTCGGAGGTAGCTCAGCAGTCTAAGCACCTGCCTGACAACCACAAGGACTCAAATCTGAACCCTTTGCCATATTGGGTGTTAGCCCTAGAACCCCAGGCAGGCTGTGCTGGCCAACAGAACCAGATGTAGTTGTTCACATCTCTAATCCCAGCACTGGGGAGATTGACACAGGGGAATCACTGTGAATCTAAGCTGCATACTGAGACGTTGTACCAAATAAATAAATAAATAAAATTTAGAAAGAAAACAACTTCCAACCCAGATTGATAAACCCTGCAAAATTCTCTTTCAAAATTAATGCAGGAGTAAACTACTTTCATGACAAAGAATAACTAAAGAAATTCATAAGGGCTGGTGAGATAGCTCAGTGGACTAAGTGCCTGCTTAGGTAAGTACAGGGGCCAGGTTTTCATCCCTGGCACCACATGCCACATCTGCCTTGACCCTAAGCAGGCTGAGCTGGCCACTGTGTCAGGGCATGGTGGCACACACCTATAATCGCAGCGCTCGTGAGGCTGAAAACAGGAGGATCACCATGAATCTGAGCTACATAGTGAGGCCCTGTACCAAATACATTAAAAACTAAAGAAAGAAATTCATGGTCACCAAATCAACCCTACAGACAATACTGAAATATAATCTAGAAAGAGATCAACATGACCACAATTCCAAGAAAAAGAACAGAAAGAAGCCAACAGAAACAAGGTAAGCAATAAAGCGGGAACCATAGGGAACCAAGAGCAGAAAAACTGTACAACCAAGATACATATATACCAATTATAGCCACCAACGTAACTGGCCTCAACTCGCCACTTAAAATAAATAGACTGACAGAGTGGATCAAGAAACAAAATCCAACGATCTGCTGTACACAAGAAACACATTTGACTCAAAAGGAAATCCATGGTGGAAAGTCAAAGGATGGAAAACAATACGCCATGTGTCCAGAACTCAGAAAAAGAGCAGGGGTAGCTATTCTGTTTGCAGATAATGTGAGCTTCAAACCAAGCGTGGTCAGACAAGATAAAGAAAGTCACTGCATACATTTTAGGGGAAAATTTCAAGAGGAACAGATAAAATCATAAATATGTATGCACCAAATATGGGAGCACCCAACTATATAAGACAAATTTTAAAGGACATGAAAAATTTAATAACTGATAACACAATCTTAATGGGGGACTTTAACACAGCATCATCTCAAAGAAATAGATCGACTAGACAAAAAATTAGCAAAGAGGTAGCAGAACTGAACCAGAACTTTAAGCAAATGGACTTATTGGACATTTACAGTGTTCCACCTAACAATATCTGAATACAGATTCTTTTTTGGCTGCACATGGAATATTCTCCAAAATACATCCCATACTAGTCCATAGATCTTGCTTAAGTAAATGCAAGAAAACTACAATTATCTCATGCATATTATTTGAACACAGTGCAATCAAACTGAAAATTAACATACACACATGGAAATTTATGAACACATAGGAATTAAATAACATCCTCCTCAGCAACCAATGGATCACTGATGAAATGAAATAAGAAATTAAACAATATCTAGAATTTAATGAAAATTCAAACACAATTTACCAGAAGTTGTGGAATGCAATGAAAGTAGTTCTCACAGAGAAATTTATAGCAATGAACTCACATGTTAGAAAAACAGAAGGAGAAATATAAATACCCTAATGCTGCAGCTCAATCTTCTAGAAAAAGAAAAGCAAAGCAAGCCCAAAGTCCAAAGGTGGGAAGAAACTACAAAGATCAGAGCAGAAATTAATGCAATTGAGACAAGAAAAAAAAATACAAGAATTAATGAATCAAAGAGCTGGTTCTTTGAAAGGTTAAATAAAGTTAATCAACCCCTCACAAACCTCATAAAGAAAAGAAAGAAAAAATTCAAAATTAAGGAATGAGAATGGTGAAATTACTACAGATCCTGTTGAAAACTCAGAAGATCATCAATACCTACTATAAAAACCTTTACTCTCACACAATGGAAAACACAGAAGAAATGGATAGATTCCTAGGTAAGTAAGAATTACCAAAACTGAATCAAGAAGACATAATTCTGAATAATCCAATATCTGTCAATGAAATTGAAATGTAACCAGAAACTTATCAACAAAGAAAAGCCCAGGTCCTGATGGATTCACAGTTGAATTCTACAAGAAATTTGGAGAAGATTTAATCTCAACACTCCTTGAACTCTTCAATGAAACTGAAACAATGCAATACTCTCTAATTCGTTTCTGAAGGTAAGTATTACAGATACCAAAACCAGAGAAAGGCCAAGCTATAGGCCAATCTCCTTCATCAACATAGATGGAAAAAATTCTCAGTAAAATACTAGCAAACGGAATGCAGTAAATCATCAGGAAGATTATGCACCATGACTGGGGGTATTCATCCCAGTGATGTAGGGGTGGTTAAATATACACAAATCTATAAATGTAATACGCCACATCAACAGAGTCAAGAGCAAAAACCACATGATGATCTCAATAGATGCAGAGAAAACTTTTCAGAAGGTTCACATTCCTGATAAAAATTACTACAGAAAATTAGAATAAGCTGGGCGTGGTGGCACAGTCCTGTAATACCAGCACTTGGGAGACTGAGGCAGGAGGATCGGTGTGAGCTCAAGTCCAGCCTGAACTGCATAGTGAGACCCTGTCTCAAAAAGACACACACACAAAAAAAAATTGAAATAGATGGATTATATCTCAATCCGATAAAAGTTATCTACAAAAAACAAACAGCCAGCATCATTCTAAATGGACAAAATCCTAAATCTTTCACTCTAAAATCAGGAACAAGAAAAAGATGTTTGCTATCATCACTCTTATTCAAATTAGCTCTGAAAACATAAGCCAGAGCCATTAGACAAGAAAGAAAAATAAAAGGAGTAAAAATTGGAAAGGAAAAAGTTAAACTATTGGTGCTGGGGAGAGAGCTTGGTCGTCTAATTGCCTGCCTGGCAAGCACAAGGTCCCAAGCTCAGTCCTCAGTACTGCATGCCATGGTGGCCCCAAAACTGGGCATGATGACTCATGTAATCCTAGCACTGAGGAGGCTGAAACAGGAGGATCACTAAAAATCTAAACTACGTAGTGAGGTCCTGTATCAAAATAAATAAATAAATAAATAAATAAATAAATAAATAAATAAATAAATAAGTTAAACTGTCATTATTCCCAGATGACATGATACCCTACATAGAAGACCCAACAAACTTTCCTAACAGACTCCTACAGTTAATAAAGAAATTCAATAGCATAGCAGAATACAAAGTAAACATTCAAAATTCAATGAAATTCTTCTACACAAACAACAAACTTGCTGAGAGAAAAACTAGAGAAACCATGCCCTTCACAATAGCATCCAAAAAAATAAAAATAAAAAATAAAAGAAATGCGAAATGCTTAGGAATTAATCTAACAAAGGAAGTAAAAGAAAATTACAATACAAAATTACAGTGAAAATTACAATACTCTGAAAAAAAGAGATAGAAGAGAATTTCGAAAAATAGGAAGATATTCCTTGTTCTTACATTGGAAGAAACAATAGTGTGAGAATAGTCATACTCCCAATAGAGATTTAATGCAATCTCTATCAAAGTATCATCAGCATACCTCAGAAATCTAGAGAAAGCATTCCTAAAATTCGTGTGGAAACAGAAAAGACATAGAATGGCAAAAGCAATTTTGATGAACAAAGGCAAGGCAGAAGACATGATAATCCCTGTCTTGAAACTATATTACAAAGCTATAGTGATAAATCAGCATGGTACTGGCAAAAAAAGACCTGAAGTTCAATTGAGCAGTTTAGAAGATACAGACACAACTACAAACACACTTGGCCACATTATCTTTGACAAAGGAGCCAAACAGTTTCACTGCAAGAAAGATAGCCTCTTTAAGAAATAGTGCTGAAAAAACTGGCATTCCGTACACTGAACACTGAAACTAGACCCAGATCTATCACCATGCATTAAACTAAAGTAAAAATGGATTAAAGATCCAAACATTAAAATAGAAACACTAAATATACTGGAAGAGAAAGTATTTGGAAATCTTGAAGACACAGGAGTAGGCAGAGAGTTCATGAACAAAACTCAAACTTCATGGAAAGTACTTTGAAGAATCAAAGGGGTTTCTGCATGTCAATAGAAATTACCAGCAGAGTGAGAAGACAACCAAAAATTGAGGAAGAAAATAGCTTAGCCAACAGTTACTCAGATACAGGACTTCTATCTAAAATATATAAATAACTAGAAAGATTAGCCCCCAAAATTCAAAGAACTAATCCAAAAAGTGGGCATCTGAAATGGATACATATTTGTCAGGGTAAGAAAAACAAATGGCAAAAACATACATTAGAAAATGTTCTACAGCATTGATCATTCAAGAAACGCAAATTAAAGCAACACTAAGATTCCATCTTGAGCCAGATGTGGTGGTGCACGCCTGTAATCCCGGCACTTGGGAGGCTGAGGTAGGAGGATCATTGTGAGTTTGAGACCAGCCTGGGCTACAAAAGTGAGCTCAGGGCCAGCCTGAACTTCATAATGAGACCCTGTCTCAAAAAGACAAAAAAAAAAAAAAAAAAAGATCCCATTTCTCTCCGGAAAACATGGCTATCACAAAGAAAATAACCAATAAGAAATGCCGGAGAGGATATGGGAGAAAAAGGAACCCTCTTCTACTGTTCGTGGAATTGTAGACTGGTACAAGATCTATGGAAATCTGTGTGGAGATTTCTCAAAAAACTAGGATTGCAGTCCTATTCAACCCAGGTATTTCCCTTCTGAGTAGAAGAACTGAAAACATCATACCAGAGTGATATATATGCACCCATGTTTACAGCACCACAATTTTTCATACATAAATCTTAGAAACAACTTAAATGATGTGGTATTTTTATGCAATGGAATATTAGCCAGCTATAAAGAAAGATAAATTTGAGGCTTTTCTAGGTAAATGGATGCAACTAGAGGCTATACTCACAAGTGAAATAAATCAGACCCACATGGGCAAACATTGTATTCTCTTTGCCAGTGTGAGAACCTGAAGGAATAAATAAAATCTGAAAGGTACAACAGAGATAGTAAAAGGAAAAGAAATTGAACATAAGAAATAGACAATTGAGATCAGGGAAAGAAGAAAAGATAGGAAAAAAGGAAAGGGGAAAATTATGTAAGTATATGCAGGACAGCTAAGATGATTGTATTCCTAGTTTCTTTCTTTTTTTTCTTTTTCTTTTTTTTTGAGACAGGGTCTCACTATGCAGTTCAGGCTGGCCTTGAGCTCACTTTTGTAGCCCAGGCTGGTCTCGAACTCGCACCTATCCTCCTGCCTCAGCCTCCCAAAGGCTGGGATTACAGGTGTGAGCCACCACACCCAGCTTCTATTCTATTCATTTTTTTGAAGGTAGCAGTTAATGCTTAAAATTTTTGCTTTGACCAATTTTACATGCTAGTGTCTGTAATCCGAGCGAGTACCCTGAAGACAGCAATGTGCAATATCACAACTACTGGTGAATGTCTTACATCTTTTTTTAAAAAAATGTGTATCATTTCTGACATCTTCTCTATTATTTGTATACTTTCTTTAAAATAAATTTTAAAAAAATAAATAGAAAAAAATTCAAGGCTTATAGAAGAGTTAATGTTTTCACCATTTGATAAATCTTACAGTGCTAAATCTTAGTGAGCAACACGTTTGATGATAACAGTATGTAACATAACAATCACTGTTGTTTTTCTGGTCTTGCTTGTAGATTATGTACTGTTATAACCTGACCAGACTAACTCCATTTCAGGTCACCTCCACCATGTTATTGTTCTGTATGTGCCGCAGCTAAGCTAAGTTTCGGTTTCTACAGTCGCTGTTTCCATGAGTTTCTCTTTCCCCATGGTGATGCCCATCACACGTCAACTCCCTTGAGTCTATTGCCTTATAAGGCAACAGCATGTATCCTCCAATCAGGTTATAAATCCTCATGCCCTTTGCTCTGTAAACTCACCAATCAAAACAAAATTTTTACCCCGTAGCGACTGCTATTGGTTTCTGAATCACCGTTAGCTTCTATATAATCCCTACACACTTCCACCTTGGCGCGCCTCTCTGTGCAGTTGCACTGAGACCGCTGCTGGGTACCAGCTAAAACAAAGCTCTCTTTCTTTTTGGACATTTGCCTCGTTGTCCTCCCTTTTTGAGTTACAACATGTACCATTTTTATTGTTTTATGGTGCTTTGTTTTGTTTGTTTGTTTGTTTGTTTTCCTCTTTAAAATAAAAAAGCAAGACCCATTTATAAATTGCCTGCAAGAAACATTCCTCAGATGCAGAGACATATGAAATGATACTCCAAACATCTAAAACCCAAAAGCAAGCAGAAAAATCTATAGTTATATAGAAGAATGTAGGCTTGAAACTAAAATCAGGCAGAAGAGACAGGCCACCACACACTGGTAGTACACATCGGTGAATACGTCCTCACTGGATGTTAGTGCATCTAATTTTATAAAACAAACATTACTTGACAGAAAGGGACAGATAGACCCCTAATAAAAACATAGTGGATGATTTTAATACCCCAATTTCACAGGGACATCCACCAGACAAAAGATGTGTAGCAACAACCATAAATTAAACTACAATCTAGGCTAAATGGACTTAATAGAGATCCGCAGAACGTTCCACCCAAGAACAGTAGAATATACATTATTTTCAGCAACTCACCAAACTTTATCCAAAGCATTCCATATTTTATGTCATAAAGCATTCTCAATAACTAGAAAAAATGGGAATAATCTCATGCATGCTATCAGCTCATATAGGAAGAAGCCTGAAATCAGCCAAAGCAACTACAGAAACTGTACAACACATGGAAGTCGGTAACACACTTTGGAACACGCAGTGGGTCCCCGAAGAAATCAGGAGAGAAATTTAACAATTCGAAGAATCAAATGGTACCATATCAGAATATGTGGATCACAGTGAAAGCAGTTCCAAGAGATAAGCTTATGAGCACTTATGTGAGAAAACTGATGCCAAAGAAAAAACTAATGATGCACCTCAAGTTCCTAACTAAACAAGAACATGGGCTGGTGAGATGGCTCAGCGGTCTAAGGCTCCTGCTTAGGCAAGCTTAGGAAATTGCAGGGAACACAGTTCGATTCCCGGCACCACATGCTGCACCAGCCCCACTCCAGGGCAGGCTGGGCCAGCATATAGATATGCTGAGGCAGATGGATCCCTGTGTCTCTGAGGTCAGCCTGAGCTGCATAACGAGTTCAAAGCCAACCTGAACTACAGAGCAAAACCTGTCTCAAAAAAAAAAAGCTAGGAGTATGTAAAAACTGTTCAATATTTTTAGCCATTAAGGAAAATGCAAGTGGAAGCTACAGTGCTCCTCCATCTCACCCTAGTCAGAATGGCTGTCATCAGGAAAACAAAACAAAAAAAAAAATTATGTGGGAAAGGAAGTGGAGCAAAAGCTTTCTACACGGATGGTGGGAATGTAAATTAATACAACTATGACAGAAATCAGAAATCAGAAAATTAAAAATCGAAATGCCATTATGATCCAGCAGCACAACTTCCTGGTACATTTCCCAAAGAATTAAATACATACTGTAGCAATGCATGCATGGCTACACATGTTCATAGCAGCACATTTCACAATAGTTAAGCTGTGGAAACAATCTACATGTAGCCAATAAGCAAATTACTGAGCTGTAAATAAGAATGAAATTGTGCCACTGACAGGAAACTACATAGGGTTGGAGGCCATCGTGCTGAGCAAAATAAATCAGACTCAGAAAATTAAATATGGCGTGTTTCTCCTTGGATGAAAAATATATCATTATCATCTTTGTCATCATAAATAAAATAAGGGAGAGACAACAGGAAGCTAGGAAGAGACTTTCAGAGATGGAGAAGGGCGTCAGGAGAGACGAGAAGAAAGTAAGAGTAACGGGGTTAAAAATAATCAAAATACATTAAATTCATTTTAAAAAATTCCCATTTACCACTATACCAAAGCAAGCCTCACTATTTTTTTTAACGTATTTAGTACATAGTCTCACCATGCAGCTTGGCCTCATAGTGATCCTGTTTTCAGCCTCCACGGCTCTGGGGTTATAGGTGTGTGCCACCTTGCACAGTTTCCGTGGCCGGCTCAGCACGCCCCAGGTGCGAGGCCGGCATGGCACGTGGTGCCGGGAATGGAACCCTGGTCCTGGCTCTTGCCTAAGCAAGCAAACAAGCTTCACTATGACTTATTACTAATACGCACTAATATTTTAAATATTAATATTTTAAATATTAATACTTTCCCTTAATAAGGGAAAAATAATAAACTATGAGGGGCAGAAAAGAGAAAGCTGTAGGCAGACAGATCAAAAGATGTGTGGGAGAGGATGGGTCTCCCAGGCCTCCTCAGATCCCTGTTGTTTTTCAGTTTCTGTTCTACTTAAGCTCTAGTCCAAAGCACTGAACGTTATATACCTGTGGGGACTCTGGCTGTGCATCTTTGCTCACATAGCTGTGCCAACGCAACTCTCAGACCCTTGCCCCATTGCACTTGGAAGCTTGGCCCGGGAGGGGGCTGGCACATGACACACATCGGGTCATCCGTTCATGCATCAAGTATCATTTCACATAAGAAACAACTTATGTAAGTCTCCACCTATGGATGTTTCAAATAAATATTCAGAAAAAGGCCAAAGAGAAAAGGAGACAGAGTGACTTTCTAGAAGGCAGATGTAAAACTTAAAATAAAACTGGCCATCTTGTTGCCTGGAGAACACTCTCTGGAAGACATTTGTTCTGCTTTGGGCTTCTTTTGAGATAGTGGTGGTCTGGGACAGGACACCCTTGCATTGGGGAAGAGATGAAAGCACAGAGGAATGACAGTCCCTGAAGTTAACGTTAAAATAAGAGGATGCTTCTTCAAACACACCAGCAGTTCCTATTCCCCTTTGGTTGAATGAGACCAAGCATTTGTGGCAGGCTGGAGATCACAAAGCAAGGGTCTCCGTAGCTTCCTCCACGACCTACCCTGTCAGAAGCCATCATGGGCATAAAGGACCCGCAGCTGCAGGTCTCTGCAGACACTAGCTCGTATTCTCCTGCTGAAATCCAGCTCCCAGTCTAGCCCAAGTAGCATGAGCTCATTCTGCCCCAACTGGGAGAATGAGAAAAGAGTCTGCGAATTTTTCTTCCACTCTGTCAAAATAAGAACAGAAAAAATATGCCTCTGTGAGAGGTTTTTCTTTTAGCTTTTATTTGCACACATTCTATGCAATTATGGTCAGCAAGAGGGCATTTTCCATGGCCACACTAGCAGTATTTTCCACACAAAGGTTTATGCTGGCGGGCAGCCTACTCTGGAGCTATTTACTTGTGTGGTAGATAGAAAATCATCAGACCTATGACCAGTTAGACCCAAGCAAAATGTTTTCATTTGGACCTCTCCTAAAGCAGGGCAGATTATTTTAATTCCCCCCCCAACCCTTGTCTCTTTTTCCTAGGTAAAGTGATTCAATATGGTGCAACCACCTTTACGCAAGCAACCAGGATAATTTCCACATCATAATGAATGCCCACATCTTAAAATGCCTCTTTCTAGTTTCCTAAATCCTAGAAGGTTTTTTATCTCATTGTGTTAGTCAGCTTTCTGTCACTGTAATGAAATCTCTGACACAATTAACTTATAAAGAGAAAAGGTTTATTTTGACTTATGGTTTGAACGTTTCAATCTGTGATTGATTGGCCTCCTTATCTTGGGCCTTTGATGGGGCAGCACATCATGGTGTGTGTGTGTGTGTGTGTGTGTGTGTGTGTGTGTGTGTGTGTGTGTTGAAGCAAGCTTGCCTGCATCATGAGTTAGTCAGCAAACAAGATAAGGGGAAGCAGCTGGATTCCCATAGTCCCCTTTAAGGTGGCACCCCCAGTGATCTAAAGGCCTCCCTCTAAATCCTAAGCTCCTGGGGATTCACCAGCCTCTCAAGAGCCATGCGCTGGAGATCAAGCCTATAACGCATCAGGGATATTCGATGTCTAAATCACAGTACCAACGTGATTCCTGGCAACTTCCTCTCCTTCTGTCCCTATCCAGTTAAGCCTCTGCCTCTCTAGACCACCACCCATGAAGCTCGTTTCTTCCTCTGGCCCATTTTTCATGGTATGTCTCACCATCCCGACCAAAAGCCCCTGCCTCCTTCCCAGGGTTTCTCTGCATCCCTCAGCCAGTTCCAGCCTCTCCCCAGTACAGTCCACTGATGGCTGAAAGTGTCCCCATTGCTGTGTCCTGCAGCAAACCATGAAGCAGTGCTGCCGGGCGACCACTTGCCCAACGACTGGGTCATGAGATCAACAAATGACCAACATGTCAGTGTTGGTTGTGCGTAGAACCATGACATGAATCCCGTAATGCATTTAGCAAGCATTTACTGAGCCCCTACCTAGCTTACGGTTAGTGCTGTGGGCACCAGTTCGTGTCAGAAAACTCTTCAAGGCATCATGAGATGAGTCAAAAGGAGAGAGGGGCCAACACCATCCATGAGAGGGAGTGAGGCTGGGAGCAGCTCCAACTGACAGAGAATTCATTTATCTGCTGTGTGCTGGCGGCCTGGATGGTGAGCCCATGCACATTAAGGACGGATGAGCCAGGAAAATGTGGCTCAGAAGGTGTTCACCCATCTGTTCATTCAAGAAATGCTCCCCAAACACCCTATTCTAGTCATAGCCTTCAGCAAGACTGTCACCAACTCTGCTGGTGTGGCAATTCCACCATAAGAGAACCAACAACGACAAAAGGAGGCCAAGGAGAAGTAATAGTGGCTGCCATTTCTCAGGCACCTACAGCACGTTAGCAATCTCTCCAGCAGTAGTGCAGCAGTTACCACTCTGGGTTGCCAAGAAAAACTTATAGGGGGACTGTGGGCTGAATTTTTAAGGGAAACATAAAGTTAGCTAACATCTGTTAGACACTGTAAACTGCTAGTTCAAGGTAACAGACTATTTTAACGTGAGATCATACCACATTGCCTCGGATGACGTCATGCCTTTGAGGAGCTGGGCGGTTGGGGGTGGCTGTAGTGAGTCAACAAGAGCCATACGAAACTTGGCACAGGGCAGTAGATGAGAGAATCGGCGTCCAATCAGAACCCAAGGTTTGAGATACCGTACAGTGCAACATCCCGCCAGCAAATAACTGGCTACTTAAGAGTGCAAGAAAACTTACTTTTTTTTCTTTCAGTGTATGTGTAATTACTTCTTAAGGGTATAAATTCTTATTAAGTGCTTGATGCTGACTTCTGAGACTGTAAAGCAAGCAGACTCTGATGTCCTGTAGTGCTGGACCCCAAGAGAAGAAGGCTGGGATGGAAAGATCGTGGTCCATGCCGGAGAAACTCACTTTGGGAGTCTGTTGACTCTTAATGTGGCCCAGTATTTTCTGAAGACACGAATAGTTATTGTATGCTTCTGTCCCCAGATGTCCTGACTTGTGACATTTCAGCTGACAGAGTATGGCCAAGATTATGGGGAGAGCTCAGAGGATTAAAGCACCTGCAAGCAGGGCAGGGGCCGGGGTTTGATTCCCAGGCCTGCTGTGCCGGGCCCCGCTGCCCTCGGGGCACACTGAGCCGGCAATTGAGGCTGGGCGTGGTGGTGCTCACCTGTCATCCCAGCTCTTGGGAGGCTATAAACAGGCAAATTGCTATGAGTCTGATCTAGTAGTGAGACCCTGGACATCCTGTAGACCCTTCCCTAAAGAACAACAAAAAAAAAAAATTATGAGGAGAATGGCAACAGCTCTTCCCCAGGGCTGGAGGAAGGCCTTCTGGAATTGAGAAAAATTTAGGTCAACATCTTTTGAACCTTGGCCTTCTGTTTCTCTGTCCCTGGCCAGACATTGCCACAACCTCCACAAACCCCTCAGCCTAGGGGAAGAGCTCCTTGGCCTCTCACCTCTAGAGGCCAGCAAAGGGGCTGGGAACAGTTTCAAAGAGGTCTTCCTCCACTGGGGAAGCAGGAAGGGTCTCTGGAGAGTAGAGGGGCTTCCCTGCAATGCAAAGCTCTTCAAAGACCAAGCCCAAGGCGCTGGGAGCCCCAGGAGGGAGAGCCTGCATGCCAAGGGGCTGGCGGCTGGACCCCCTACTGTGGCAGCTAGCTGGCTGCTAGGAGTCCGAGAAGCCTAATTCAATTACCCTTATCAGAATGCCTCTGAACTTAACAAAGCAGATAATCAGTTCCAGAGACAGATACTGCGTGGGGGGCCAAAATTATTTTGCTTCCTCAAATTGGAGGCTGAAATAAGAGATGTTTAGGTAATGGAAAACATCATCCCTCCCTAGACCCAACCTCCCCCTAAGCATCCACACCTAGACTCCTCCTTCGGAGCGCAGGAGGCTGGGATGCAACACTCACTGCAGATACCTGGACATGAGCTTGACTTCTTTCCCCCTCCCTGTGCTATGACCAGAAAGAAGCTGCTCAGGGTCTACCGGCAAGAGGCAGAAAGCTTAACATTTTTGGAGCCTTCTCCCATGTGTCAGCTACGTAGTACGCATTATTGATTCAAAATGCTCAGCATGCCTTTTGAAGACAAATACTAGCGCCTTGCATTACCAAAGAAAATTGGAAACATTAACGTCCTGCCTGAGGACATCCTTGTAAGCAGCGCAGGTAAGATTCAAACACAGGTATTGTCCTTCACAACTCACTATGCTTCGCGCATCTCTGCACACGATAGATGCTCACAAACTTGAGGATCCACAGCTGTATTGGTCAGAGTTTTACTTAGAGGAACAGAATAGATATAAGGAATGGATGTTAACACAAAACATACAATCTATAAGAAATTATAAGATTGGCTTACAATAGTCAGCCACAGAGTCAGATGAGGAAGCGCCCACAGGGCGTCTGCACACTCCGGACTGAAGAATTCAATCCCGAGGTCTGGACTTCACTGCAGCACTCCATGTAAGTCTCTATCTGTCAGCTGATGGATCTACGATGGAAGACTGAAGTGCCTGTAAAGGACGCTGAGGAATCTGCAACGGATGACGAAAGATCCAAGCTGGAGGCTAGAGAGTCTGCGCTGCAAGCCAGACAATGAAGTCCAGTCTGAATGCGAAGACTGAAGCTTCTCCAATGAAGTGAAGTGTTGACTCCTTCAGCCCTTCAAAACGTCTTTTTGTGCTCAGTCATTCTGATGTGGGCCCATTGCACCCAAGGGTTGAACCAATCATAACCCAGGATGGGCCCTTGATCCCGCTCTAGGGAGAAAACCAATCATATCATAGGCAGGCCCTGGTCACGCCCCAGGGAGGAACCAATTGTACCCCAGAGTGGGGCTCCCACCAACAGGGAACTGGGCCGCTGAGTCATTCAGCCAAGTTGACACATTGTATCAGCCACTACAATCCACCCCTTGTCAACTTGGCATGTTTAAACCAGTCTCCAAATACAGAGCTATGCATATAATTACGCCTAACATTGTTATTACTATCCTGCGTACAAACGGAAATGCGCTAATACCCTTACCCAAATAGACGATAAGTTTTCTTTGCTTATGTGTGGTTCCCTTGAGCCTTTTACAGCTGGTAATTGTCAGTTGTACATTACTATTATACCTCATGTACACTTTTCTGCTGGATGGTTAAGACCAAGTTAAAGGGCCCGGCGGGATGGCTCAGTGGTCTAAAGCGCCTGCTTGGGAAAGCTTGGGCGGCTTCAGGGACTGCGGTTCGATCCCCGGCACCACATGCTGTGCCAGCCCTGCCCTCGGGGCAGGCTGATTGGCCATAAAAATGATTAAGTAAACAAATAAGGTTCTGAAACAAGAAAAAAATAAAATAAAATAAAAAATTCTTAAAAAAAAAAAACAAGTTAAAGCCAGACCTGTATAAATATAAGTATAATTTTGTTATCTGACAAGGTCAGCCCAATCTCAGGATTTATCTTGGAACCATGTATAGCACCTTGTAGCCCTTCTGTCAGTGTCAACCATCTGGATGAGTCACAGCCATTGCTTGACCAGTTTGCTCTCTCTGAGAGCCTGAGAGGTTATTTCTCTCTAGGTGACTCTCCTCAGGCACACTATACGTCGTCAACCACTTTCCTGTGTGGCTCCATGATCTTCTTGTCACAGCAGAGATTCTCTTACATCTTGAGTCTTTACTGACCTTGAGGGGCGAGGGCCAAAATATTGGCTATTCTTTTACCCCATCTATCTCTCCAATTTTTGGTCTGCAAACCTTAGTTGTTAAACATCCAGAAGAAAAGCTTAATAACATTACTCTGTAAAATAATCCTAGAATCTTGTACTAAATCTATCCATATTATAACAAAACCATATATGGGGGTGAAGTAGTAGTTATAATCCGCTTTTCTGTAGCTGATCACAGGGTTGTAGCTGGTATTTAGAACTACCTTCTTCTACTACCCATTCTGTATTCCCTTGGCCCTCAGCAAGTACCTCAGCAGGTGTTGGTTCTTTCCCTGGTGGAGTGACCCGTACCTTCATTCCTGAAGGCTCTGGACCATTTATCATCGTGCCTATATTAGATTGTCTCAATTTCCCCTTGACTTTAATAATAGGGCATGGTAACACTAGTAGGCACCCCAGGGATCTCCTGCACACCATGTATATTCTTCCTTTCCTCCATTATGCAGTAGCAGCCCATTTTCCCCTGGATAGTCTGGGTCAATCACCCCCCGAAAATACTGTGATTCCTTTTTTTAGCTTGTTTCCTCAGAGGCATAAGAAGTCCAAAGTAACCAGGGGGAAATCTTAGCTTCCAGTTCAGTGGTATCATTGCTGTGCTTCCCAGTATAAGCCTTCCCCCCTCTGGGACTAGGGCTTCTAGTCCAGCAGAACATAAAGTTGTGGGTTCAGGAAGCAAGAATTTTCCTAACGGATCACTAGGTGTAATGGTGAGTGGTACCATTCCTACTCCCACTCCTTGATTCCTGGACCCATGAATCCTGGCTATGGGAGATAAAGTACCATACAGAGGGCTTCTGGGTGGTAAGGAACGTGATAAGACCAATGAATTCCATGAGCATGAGCCCACTGCTTCACTTCTTTGGCTGTAAAATGTGTTCCCTGGTCAGAGGCAATCCTGTGTGGAATTCCACGGCGATGGATAAGGCATTCTGTAAGTCCACGAATCATAGTTTTGGCAGAAGCATTACATGCAGCAAAGGCAAATCCACATCCAGAATATGTGTCTATGCCAGTGAGGACAAAGCACAGCCCCTTCCATGATGGAAGTGGTCCAAGCTGCCAAGTGCCACAGCTGCCCCGCCTGCCCCACTGGCCTGCTCTCTTGTGTCTCACTGCTCATGGGTCAGGAGTCCACCTTTTGGTGACGTCAGTCCTGGATCTTCTGGTCAGCAGTGTGTCATCAGAGTGGGATCAGAGAGCAGCGGCCATGGGTGACCTCCTTGAGACATGAGGCTTGGGAGGGTTGTTTGGGCCTAGAAAGCCTGAGGTTGGTGTGGAATCAAGCTGCCGGGGAGAGGGACAGGGAGGATGAATTACCTGTCTTTCTACTGGATTTCTATTTGAGAAGAATTTTTGTAGAGAGAGGAGAAATCCAGAAAGACAGAGAGAGAGGGAGAAAGAGGAAAGAGAGAGAGAGAGCTATTCTAAAACAAATGTATATACAAGGATTCCTGACCCTTGTAAGTATTGTAAGAGTTAGCCCTGGAGTATAAAAACAAAGAGTGGCCTGAGCAAAGTTGGGGTAGGCTGTGGTCTCCCTTATGCAATTGGAGAGCATTGGAAAGAGGCAGAAACCCAAGGCCAAGACCCACCCTGCGACCTCCCAGTGGCACCGTCTCTGCAGGCCAAGCCCTCTTGGGCTCTGATCATCACATCTACAGACAGTGGCCAGGAGAGCAGCGGGTTCCGACTGTCTCCCAGCTACAGGCACTGCCACCTTCAGCAGCCTGTGGAGAAATGGATAGCATCTCCAGGGCTGGACATACCTGTGATCCCAGCCCTCGGGAGGCCGAGGCAGGAGGATCACCATGAGTTTGAGGCCAACCTGGGCTCAAAAGACTGTTATGAGTTAGAAGTCAGTCTGAATTATATAATAAGGCCCTGTCTAAAAAAAAAAAAAAAAAAAAAAAACCTTCTCCAAAAGTAGCAGTAAGAAAGGAAGAAAATAACCACACTTATTTGGGCTAAAGTTTAAAAAATTCTAAAATGACTTTTATGGTCTATTTTGTAAAATGTGGCATACTTTCTCTCTTATACTCATTGCTATTATATTATAATACATGTGTGTTCATTTTATTTCCCTAGCCAGAGTTTCTTAAGAGCAATAAAAAGTTTTGTAGAACTCACTGAATTCCAAAATCAGAAGAATTTTGTCGTCACGTATAAATACTGAGAAATTATATTAATCTCTATATGACAGATTAAAGCCATCCCAAGCCAGCCTGTATATCATGATAGATGGTCTTTCTTCTTTTTCATGTCTATGTTGGCAGAAGGATTGTACCGCCCTGCCCATTTCATAAGCAGGGAAATTGAAGCCAAGAGGCTGGAAGACTTCCAGCTGTCCTTGGGAAGACTGCTGGCCCCTACGACCCAGGGAAGAGGGCCACCAGAGCTGGGAAGTTTACAGGGAGGCTTCAGCATGGTAGGGAGAAGCCCACCTGTCCAGGAAGTGGTAAAGCTGAGCCCTGAGCTGCAGCGCCCCGAGATGCTCTTTAGAAGTCATCTGAGTGTCTTCTCTGCCCGTGTGGCATTCGGAACAAGCCAGGGTACAGAGTAGGTGATTAAGAAGCTGTTGTGGGCTAGTTCAGACCATGAATGATAACTGGCCCAGGTTAAAGGGTGGGGCTGAATTCTAAGGTCTGGCATGATTTTGTTTTCTTTTCCAGGAATACACGAGAGCCCTTCCAGGTGTCCCATGCTTAGGAACCAAGGCCCTCAGGGGACCCACCTGGACCTGTTAGGACCAGCACCTCAGTTGTGCCACTGGCTGGGCCCTGCAGGTTCTCTTAGGAGAAGCCAGCAGGCGCAGACTAAACCTGGAAGCCCCATGTAAAGACATAGCCAAGCGTGCATTCAGCCCTGGACAACCGACAGGCCTACAAACCGCCCAGCAGAATTAGCCAGGAAAAAGCCCTCATTTCTGGCCACAGGAACTTCACCAAAGCATCAGCCCGAGCCTGAGGCGCCAGCTCTGCCCACAGGACACCCAGAGGCGGCAGCCTCGGCCCAGCCAAGTCCAGGGAATTTGATCTGCCCATCAGAGAACTAGAAGAAAATTGAAAAGCAAACACCTGGAGCATTGAAGTCAGTCCTCGTCACCACCGTGTAAGCAAATTTTCATCACTAATACTGAATGTATGTAGGAATTTCCCAACAAGGTCCATGCAGAAGCCAAGCATGCATGCAGCTGTGGTGAGAATCGCACCCAGGCAAGCTGGCCCATACAAGAGAGAATGAAAGCTGCCAATGTATGGAGGGCTGGCTCCGCAGTGTCTGAGGCCACAGGGACACTGTGAGGCCGGTTGCTATGTCTCTCCCAGAGGAGAGCAGAGTAAGAGTGAAACGCTGTTCTCCATGAGGATGACAGGATATGTGTGGCATGTGGGACAGCAGGGCTTTCCTGAAGCTTTGTTCCTGCAAGCCTCAGAGAGCCACTCGAGACACAGCTCTGCCACAATTGAGAAATGCTCCCATCCCATTGTCACTGCCATAAAATGTTTATAGAAGAGAGCCCAGACTCCCCTGCTGTCAAGTGCTCAGTGTCACCAGACACTCACGAGGCATGCAGGGCCTTCCCATGGGCAAATGTAGGTTTTCAAAATCTTCCAAGTTGTCAACAATCACAGACAAATAGTCTCGATAGGGCCTCTCAAATCTCAAAAAGGAAAACTCACCCAAGTTCAAGCTCCATGTATAGAGGCTACAGAAGTAGCTCAGTGATCTAAGCACCTACCTGGCAAGCCCAAGGACTGGGTTCAATCCCCAGCACAGCATGCTGTGCCAGCCCTGCCTCTGAGCTGCAGAGTCAGACAACCCCGTACCAAGCTCCACATCCAAATATAGTACACTCTCTATTTTTCCATAGTGGGAAGTATATTGTAATAAGCAGGTGCCTTCTTAAATGAGAACTTCTGACTCCAAAAGTAGCCCCCACATATGAGTCAGAGTTACAATAGTCTGTTTGTTGCTCATGTATTTATTGTGACTTTTGAGCAGATGGTTAGAGAGGTGAACAGTGTTAGGGTAATCACAATAAAATGGGGACATGACATAATACCTATTCATTTAATTAAATTTTACATAATACACTACATTTACCTTAACCACATTTCACTCTCCGCAGTGGCCATAAGGTTATATAGGAAGCATACAGGAGCATGTGAAAAGGACAGATTAAGCCAACCTAGTGCTCCAGTACCACACTGGGAAGATATCTCCATAGGAATCCCGTGTAGGTAGAAATAAGATAAACAGGAAAATCAAGCAGCTAAAGAACTAGGGAAGGGCCCGGCGGGATGGCTCAGTGGTCTAAAGCGCCTGCTTGGGAAAGCTTGGGCAGCTTCAGGGACCGAGGTTCGATCCCCCGGCACCACATGCTGTGCCAGCCCTGCCCTCGGGGCGGGCTGAGCTGGCCATAACAATGAGTGAATGGACGAACGAAGGTTCTGAAACAAGAAAAATAAATAAATAAAATAAAAAATTAAAAAAAAAAAAGAACTAGGGAAAAGCATTCAGACCAAGTACAACATGCATGAAAATCCTGTGTCAAAAGGTGCTTGGCAGCTTGCTCCTTCTGAAAGCCCTCCTTTCCACGAACTGCACAATCATTTTATCCCCAGGTCTGGCTACTCCACAGGCACCTCCCAAGGCTCATTTCTCCCTGGGCAGCCTCTCAGTTGACAGGTCTTAAGTCCAACTCTTGGACTCCAGTCTTTCTCTATACTTTCCCCAGCAACCACGCTCTCATGATTCTTAAACTTAGGCTCTTCTCTCAGATCCCTCCTCTGAGGTCCTGCCCAGAAAAATATGAGTCCTTGTCAGCTGTACTTTGTCCCAAGTTTTACAGAGGCTGTAGTTACCAGTTCTGTTTATGCACACGAGCTCTGCCTATATCTGGAGTTCAGCACTGGGAAGCTACAACCAAAGCACACTGTTGGCATTGGGCTCGTGAGGAAGGCGATGATGAGGCCTCCACCCACAACAACCTGCCATCACCCAATGCCAACCTGCACAGAGGAAAGGAGCTGCCAGGTGTTGAGCCTCCTTGGCACCTCCAAAGCCCAGGCAAGTGCTGTCTCGAGGAATGGTGGCACCTTAAGCTGAAGGGCAACCCTGGAGGAGGAGGAGGCTGTGTGGAAGATGAGGAAACAAAATTTGTCTCAGTCACGGTGCACTGAAGGTGCTTTTGAAACCTCAAACAGGAAAATCAAAGGAATTCGGGGAAGAAATCTGTGCTAGAGATAAAAACTTGAGGTCGGTGGGTGAGCAAGTCAATTACAATTGGTGTGATGGGAGTTGAAGAGATTGCTTGCCGAGAATGGAGAAAAATAATAATGTTTGGGACCAGAGACTGCAGCCCATCAGTCACGTTGTTTGTACTACATCAGAACTTTATTATAACATGATTAAAATATGTACAACTAAAACTTTAAAGTGTATAATTGTCTTTTAGTGTACAGACAAGTTGTGAAACCATCCTACTACGTAATTCCAGTGTGTTTTGTCATCCACAGAAAGGGCTATATATATCCATCCACATTCTCTCTCCCATACTACTCCCTGCCAGCCTTGAATCCCAGTGAATTTACTTCGTGTCTCCATGGATTTGCTAACTAGAGATTTCATGTAAGTAGCATCACAAAATATGTGAATGTCTGTGGCTTCTTTCACTTAGGGCAATGCTTGTAAGACTTGTCCATGTAGCTTGTATCCGTATTTTAGTTCTTTTTATAGTGAAACACAATTCCATTATAAGATGTATCACTTTTTGTTTACCCATGGACCAATTAGTAGGCATATGAGTTCCTTCCTAATTTTGGCTAATATTACTAAAGCTGCTATGAACTTTGGTGTACAAATTTGTAGATGGAGATATGTTTTCAATTTCCTTAAAATTGGAAAATAATTGGTCATATGGTAACTTCATGTTACCATAACATAAGTAAACTTACTTATGAGTTTTAATATTTTTATGGATTCCTTAGGATTTTCTACATGATGATGATGTCATAAGCAAAATGAGCTCATTTTGTTTTTTTTCCTTTCTGAAATGAATGACTTTCATGTCTTATTCTTAATTAATTGCCCTGTCTGGAGCCTCCAGTACAATGGTGAACAGAAGTGGCAGGAATGAATGTTCTTGTCACAATACTGATCTTGAGGGGAAAACACCCAGTCTTTCATCATTAAGTTTATGTTAAATATGAATTTTTCATAGATAGCTGTATTAGTTTTCTCTTGCTGCTGTAACTAATTGTGACAAATGTGGCAGCTTATAGCAATGTAAGTTTATCTCTCATTCGATGAATTAGAAACCCAACGTGGGCTTCAGTGGACTAATTAGAGTTCCACAGCTGTATGGAGGCAGACAAGAGGGATACCTCTTTGCCTTTATCAAGTTAAAGAAGTTTCCCTCTGCTCCTAGCTGAGTGTTTTAACATGAGAATGTTAGATTTTATCAAAAGATTTTCCTGTGCCTCTTGAGATGATGTAGTTTTGGGTCTGTCAATATTTGAAGAGCTTTAGAAAGAAAGACGACTGAAGTGTCCAAACATAGGAGGAAAGTATGTGAGATGTGATTGACGCCAATAGGAAAGAGGATTTCAAGATGGTGGAAGTGATCAAGCATATCAGTGCTACTGAGTGGTCAGATATGTGAGGAACTGAAAACGGTTCCTTTTGTTTGGCTTTCTGGAAGTTGTCTGTGACCTCAGTTAAAAGGGATGACAGGAGGTGAAAGGCCCCTGAGAATGTGAAGGAGTCCTAGGACTTCAGGGAGTCCAGGGTAAACCAGGAAGACAGTGATTCTGTGAATGTGGCTAGCATCAGGATGGTATACTGGGCCTCTCTGTGGCGCATCTAGATTCATTTTTGTTGAAGCAGACAGGGAAAGCAGCATATCTGAGATATCCAAGATGCTAGAATTGAACTCACAGCTTTTTCTAGACTCAAAGAAGGACATTGCTATACTTCATCATCAGGCAGCAGCCCCGGCCCTTGTGAGGAGATGACAGCCTCTCCTTGCTTTATCCTACAGAAAAACCCGGTGTGGGGTAGGAAGCTGACTTGTCTTGGTAAAACACCAAGGCAGGCTCCAGGCTGGAGGACAGGAGGAAATTCACGTCCTACCTTATCTGGGTGTTTGACGATGCTTTCAAATCTGAACTCTTCTTTTTGTGTGTGTGGTGGGGGGGAGGCAGTGACTTCCAGCTTTAGGGAGAGACATTTCCGGTTTCCCAGCCGCATCTTCCACACTGAGAAACAGCCGCTGCCCCTGGTTTCTCTGGCTCCATTGGCTCACCACATTCCCGGATGGAATTCGTCAAGTGAAGGGACTGAGGAGACCTGAGTGCCCTGTGAATTGCTTGTTTCCCTCTGCCAGGCAGTCCTGTTGGATTGATTGCTTCCCAGGGATATTTATGTGGAAACCAAAGAAAATACTCCAGGGTCATTTTTAATAAGTGCCAATCCCTCCCAGGCTATCTGTACCCGTAAACATTTATGTCTAATATCCCAAAGAAAATGTTGATGCAGTCTGATGTGGGGGCAACAGCACACAGATTAGTCTAAACAAAAACATGAAGGGGACAGTTAGCTTTTTTCAGCATGAAACTGCATTCGCTCATTTTTGACATAAAAGTGCAATTTGCATATCCTTTCAAGTCTGCTGAGCTGCAAACACATGTGTGTTTGGAGCACAGACTTCTAAAATTTGTAAATTATTCAGAAACTACTGCCAAATTGTAATCAAGTGGCAGGAAAAACATTCCGCGCTGAATAGTTCCAAGTACAGAGGGGAGCCTTCTTGGGCTTGCGAAACATTTTTTTAATGCGCTAGTGCTTAATCAGCTCAGAGAAAATGGGGAAAATGTTTACTTTTTTAGCAACAATTTAATATAGACATTAGGGTTTTTTTTTTTTTTTCTGTTTATTGAACATTGCAGAATGGAGTGATTTTAGCGTTGTGACACTAAATAAATAAGGTGCTTTCCGGGAGAAAAGTAAACACCGTGATTAAGCTGAAGTAAGGAGGGCCTGGGAGACAGCTCAGTGGCATAAGCACCTGACTGGCATGTGCAAGTTCCCAAGTTTAATCCCCAGTAATGCAATCAATCAATCAATCAATAAATAAAATAAGAATTTATAATGCTTTTTGAGGAAAAATTATAAGCACAGGACCATAATTGCTAGAAAGCAATTCAATGGGATAGAACTATGCACATGCTACCACACAGATGGTAACAATTAGGATGTGTTCCGTACATCCCAGTTTTACTCTCTGTCTGTCTTCCTACTTCCTCTTTCATTTCGTGCATCAAGCAAGGGTTGTTCTGAGCTCCTGTCCACCGCCAAGCACTATGCTAGGCTTCTTGGGATGTAAGAAGTTGTGCGTGGGGGATAGAGATATACACAGGTAAAAAATTCTTTTATGGAGGGACTGTAGTTTAGGGACTTTGACAGGAGGGCTGAAAGTGGAAAGAGGGTCGAGGCAGCTGCCTCCAAATAGCAGGAAAGTCAAAAGGTAGAGAAGCCACTGCTGACAGGTGACGGGTTAGGGTCCAGGTTAATTGTGCACAGTGACAACGTATCGTCCACAACCACAGCTATATAAGGAATACACAGAGACTGACGCACTCAACTCAGTTTTTCTTTCAAAAGTCAAATTCTGTGCAGCCTCCATTTCCCCTGCTTTTCTGTTTGCTCTCAGCAACATTATCTGAGAAGGAGGCTCCAGGTTCTGGACAGAGAGAGCTGGTGGCCATTTCTGAAAATGGTCTGCTACAGACGTGATACCCCACCCATGGAACCAAACTGTAAAAAGGAAAGCAGGCTGTCTGCACGCCAAGCAAAGAGCAGCAAGTAAATTCAAAGCCCAAAAAGGTCACTTGTCACTGAAGGCTGGTCTGAACTCTCTCGTCGGCAAGTCCTTTCGCCCTTCGGTGCATTTAAGAATATCTGTAGAAGCCACTGCTGGCTAGGTACAGTGCAGAATCAGAACATAGTCACAACTCTTATCTTTGTGTATTTCTGTGGGTAAATAAGGGCATCAATTTGCTTTTCAGATCGTCTCAAGGTGTTGAGCAGAGTCTGATATGAGCAACATTGGTCTGAAATCTCTGCACTCAAAGGCTAAAACATTTTCTGGCAACTTAACAAAAATTTCCCTTGTGCATTTGCTGTTAAGGTGATTCACCATGCAGTTGTTGATATGGGCATTTATTGTATACATATTGTGTGCATTTTTGCACAAGCAAATATTTTGTATGACCAAGGGCATTCAGTGAGAATTCATGTTCAGGTCTTGGCTTCAATTAAATTATCCAATATTTTTTCTGAAGCAATCTTTCTTTTTGTCTGGACACCTTTTTTATTATTTTTATTCTTGTTTCAGAACCTTTGTTTATTCACTCATCTTTATGGCCGGCTCAGCCCACCCCGAGGGGAGGGCTGGCGCAGCATGTGGTGCCGGGGATCGAACCGCGGTCCCTGAAGTCGCCCAAGCTTCCCCAAGCAGGTGCTTTAGACCACTGAGCCATCCCGCCGGGCCCAAGTCTGGACACTTTTTATACCACATTTCACATATGGCTTCAACTAAGCTCATCATCTATAAAGACAATATTTAGAACTTCTTTCAAAAGAAAAAAATAAATAAAAAGCCATAAAAAAGTTTGAAGGAAGATGGACAATTGTCTTTACTTGTAGATGCCAAAGATATTCCAAAATAATCTGCAATAAATTATTATACTAATAGGTAAATTAATGCAGAATAAATATGTATGGTTGTAATGCTATGAGATATCCACAAACATTTAGAAAGTAAAAAAATGTTAAATCCATATATCACAATATAAGTAAGAGATATGGAAATACCTGGTAATAAAGATAACAAAACATAGAAGCAAGACCTGAATACAGAAAATGAAACAGTGACAGCAAAATGACTCAGAGAAATTAAATAAATGATGGACACACATGCCTTTGGGTTAGATGACTCAAGAGAAAGACATTTATTCTCCCTGAACTCGTATATAAATTTAGTGAAGCCTCCATCACAATATCCCACCAAGCCCACAGTTGTTGAAATTGACAAATGATTCCAAATTTTACAAGGAACTACAAAGGACTAACAATGGCTGAAATAACCTTGAAGAGCACCGGAGAACCGACACTAAAATCAAAGACTTCTGGAACAAGAAGGCATGCCCCAAATAGCTTAGCACAGCTATAAGACAAAGACGATTCCTCTCTGAAATGTGTGAAGAGTCCCTACAAACCAATGAGAAAAATCAAGCAACTCAGTTTTAAAATGTACAAAAATACTGAACTGGAGCTTCAAAAAAGAAGATACCCAGGTAGCCAACAAGTATATGGAGAGGTGCCAGACATGGTCACTGATCAAATAAATGCAAATTAAAGCCATAACAAAATATTACTTCACCCCATTAGAATGAGTAAAATTAAGAAGATTACCGCCATGAATTGTTGCTGCTCTGCCAGGCTACCCAGCCTTGGAGAGAGTCAATTATGGGCCAAACCCTCTAAAAACTGTAAGCTAAAGAAACCTTTCCTTCTTTAACTTTAGGTTTCAAGTATTTTGTGTCAGCATGAGAGAAAAGTACATAGATGATAGATAGATAGATAGATAGATGTATAGAGATAGCTAGGTAGCTAGATAGCTAGATAGCTAGCCAGATAGCCAGATAGATAGATAGATAGATAGATAGATAGATAGATAGAGAGATAGATAGATGATAGATAGATAGATAGATAGATAGATAGATAGATAGATAGATCAATAGACCAACAGGTAGACAGACAGATAGATCAGAAGTCTTAAAGAGAACTTTTTAAAATCATAATGCTGTTTGATAAACTTTATCTTCAAGAAATAGTTGTGTGAATGAGCCAAAATAGACCTAAAATGATGAGCTCCAGATAGTATTTGTTAAAACCAGAGATCCTGGAGTCTAGGGTCAAACCTTCTCTGCCTCTCAGTTTTCAATGGTAGAATGCTGGCATAATTAGTAGTATCCACTTCCCAGGAATACTGTGAATATTAAATGATAAAACATGCATGACATGGTTTTATAAGTGGCTGATACATAGGATAAAGGCAAAGGCTTGCCTGAGCTCTAATCACTAGGGCATGCTTTTAAGTGACTGAGACCTTGTCACCCACTTGAACGGGACATCATTTCTTTTGAGATTGTCACTATTAGCCGCTATCATTATTGTCTGCATTGTAAAAGTAAGGAAACAAGCCCAGTGAGGCCATTCCACGTTATTAGCATCACCCTCCTTGTAGTTACATGGGGACTGAGGCACAGAGAGGGCAGGACCCTGGGCCAGCTTGGGTCCTGCACTTGCGTTCCTCAGGCTGTGCTCTGAAATACTGTACTATTATTAAACTGCAGCCCTGGAAGTAATCCAAATGGGACTTAAGATACATAATTTATTCATAACATGAAATACTCTCTATCCATTTTTAAAGTCAATGACATAGAAAATAAAACTAATTAGATATCACTGAATACTTGGCTACGTGATAGATAATATGGCAAGCATGTTATGCGCATTGCCTCAATAGCTCTTCCTAAAAATTTAGGAGCGCACGACTGTTCCTTTCCAGGGGATGAACATGGACCTAGAGGCATGACTAGGACCTCGGCAGTCTGACCCTCACCCCTGCTGGAAACACTGCACTGCATTACACACGTACTCATCACTACACCTTTCCTCCTCCTCTAGAATGGCCCTCTGACCTTGGCCCCAAAGATCCCACCCTGCAGCTGTTCCCAGGGAAGTGTGGGAGTGTTTCCTACCATTTCTCCTGTGTGACCTTCTGTCTCAATTACTCTTCTCTCGTTGCTGGGACAAATACCTGACCCCCAAAATGAAGGAAGGAAAGGCTTCTTTAGCTCACCATTAGAGGAGGTTTCAGTCCATACTTGGCTGGCACAGGGCAGAGAGCAACCTTTCCTGGTGGAGGCAAAGAGCAGAGAGCAAACTGGAGGAGTAGCCGCAGCAATGGTAACAGAGGAAGTCTGTCTCCCTTAAGGTGCCCTCAGGCTACCTGCCCCAGGCTGCAGGTAGTGTACACTCCACAGCACTCACCCATCATCCCAGTGGATCATGATCTAAAACACAAACTCTGGAAGTCAGGCCCCACAATTACATGAGGATTCGGGGGACAAATACACACAAACCATAACAACTTCCCACACTGGGTCCATAATCGAGTTTTGCATAAATCGGTCTCCAAAACATACCTTAACTCACCTACACTGCTCTATCTTTCCCTGCACCGCCCCAAGAGAGCTAGCTAGGTTAGCTCTCTTCCTATGAGAATCTCAGTAACTGCCATAACAATCTTAGAGAGGCAGGTCCTGCTCAATTACTCTTTAAATAGATGCTGGAATTTTTTTTAATTTAAAAGAATTTTTCTTTTTAAAGTCAACAACTCCTGGGAAGATCTTTGTAAAATCTAAAAAACTTTTTTTTTTTTTTTTTTTTTTGATAATTTTATTCTGAGGCTGGGGAGATAGCTCTGTGGCACAAATACCTGCCTGGCAAGGGCAAGGTCATGAGTTTGAACCCCAGTCCCACCAAAAACAAAGTTATTCTCCTGTCTTAACATTATTGGAATGTTTGCATCACAGTTAACACAAATGTGACACACCTTACGTATGTCACACAGGTCCCGTACACAGGTCCCCCACACCAGCCGCTTCTGTGTGAAGCTTCTGTTTGAGCTCTTTACCACAAATTCTTCTGCCTCTGGGGCTCCCTGCATTCTCCCTGGATGCCTCATTCCCATGCCTCACAGAACTCTTAGTTGCAATGTCCTCTCAGGGAAGCAATCTGTGGCCACCCAGCTTAAGCAGCCTTCTACCAGCCCCAGTGTTCTCTCTCAGGCAACTTCTTAAGTTTTTTCTTCATAAAATATCATTCTTTCGACTAGCAGCTATTTGTTGAGCATCTACTATGTGTCAGGTACGGCATCAGGTGCAGGAATCATAACAGCAAATGAAATGGGGCTCGCCGCAGTTTGCAACTCTATTTTTAAAGTTTATTTGTGCGCTTGGAACATTTATTTTCTTATTACTTTTTGTTTTATCCTCACAAATACAGAAGCTGAATGAAGAGAAATGGGACTTTCCCCTCCCCCAATTCTCAGAGTGGGTTCCTTTTGTGGCCCAGGGTCCAGGCTCTTTCGGGGAGGGTCATCTCTCTCAGGTGTTGGCGGAGCTCTGAGCAGGCGCTGGCCTGGGACAAGGGAAGGAAGGGTCAGAAGCTGGTGTTTTTAGAAAAGAGCCTGAGGAGTTCGGGCTAGGAAAGCTGAGCAAGCTTCCAAGGGAAGAATCTAGCTGCAACCTAGATTTTCTGTGCAGGTGCAAAGCAGGTACCCCAACTCGGAAGCAAGCAGGGACATTCCTGGGGCACAGCAGCTTGGAGCAGAGGAGGACAGGAGCAGGCCCTGCCTGGCCCGCCAGAAGCCTATGAGCTTGGGCCGGATTGGGGAGCTGCCTCCAGTTTTCTGGACACAAAACCTCAGGATTTTGGGGCACTCCATGGGGAAGGAAATGAGCTCCCTAACTTAGGTTGCTCTCTGTACAGTCCCCAGCAAGGGCAGAGCCAAGAGCAGATGCCAGGAGCAGGAGAAGTTTCACATCTAACTTCCTGGAGCTAAGCACAGCAGCCACTCTCCTGTACTTTGGGCCTCGATCACTGGGCTTAGCAGTTCATTCTGTGTAGCGTGGTAGATTCAGGGCCTAATCCTGCACTGTGCTCTAAGGGGCTCCATAAATGCCTGATCATGAGTGACAAATCATACAGAAAAATGTTAGTGTGACTAATACTGGGGGAGGGATTATAAGTGACTTTAAAATTAAATAAATAAAATGAAAGTCCATCAGAATTACCAATGCTCATATCTTTGCTCCTGGGCTCCCATTTCTAGGAATTCATCATCAAGACGCATGACCGCATTTGGGAAACTATGCGCGAAGGCAATACTTCTTCGAAGCTTTCTTTTATAGCAACAGATCGCAAGGAATCCAAATATCTATTAATAGGAACTCACTCCTAGGTAGACTGTGATCAAGTACTGTAAAGCTGAAAAATAATGCAGACAAATTCATGCCAGCACGTACAGCAAATGATAAAAGCAAACCCACCGGGAGAACAGCGCGGGGAGAATAGTATGGGGAAAGAAAAACTGGGACCCACAACATAGCCCTGTGGTAGGGTTCTAGCTTAACTACACAGGCCCTAAGTTTAATCCCACATCCCTCTCTCCCCACCAAGAGGGAAGAAAATAAGCAAAATGAACACAGGTGTGGATGCACTTTTATGGACAGCACACCAATGAACTCGAACAGCAGGGTGATAACGGGGATCCCTTCCCAGGAGGAAAAGTGTGTGGCTGTGGGAATAGGGGGAAAAGTTTATTTATTTATTTTTAATGTCCTTAGTACAGGGTCTCCAGGGTCTCACTACACAGATCAGACTCTTTTTAACCTCCCAAATGCTGGGATTCTAGGCATGCACTACCACGCCCAGTCTCAGTCACCATCTCAGCATGCCCCTGGGGCAGGGGTAGCGAGGCTTGTGGTGCCAGGGATTGAACCCCAGTCCCTGTGCCTGCCTAACCAGGCGCTTTAGTCCACCGGGCTATCTGGCTGGCCCACATTTGGCTGACTATGTTTTTGCTTTTTGAACTTTTAATCAGATTACTATGCTTCTTTTTTTAAGTTGCCAAATATATCGTGAAATTGTCATTTACTTCTGTTTTTTCTTTATCTCTTTCTTTTCTTTCTTTCTTTTTTTTTTTTTTTTTTTTTTTTTTTTTTTTTTTTTTTTTTTTTTTTTTTTTTTTTTTTTTTTTTTTTTTTTTTTTTTTTTTGTGGAACCAAGAATCGAACTCAGGACCTTGAACTTTCCAGGCAGGCACTTGTGCCCCTGAGCTATCTCTCCAGCCTCTTCTGTTTTTTAAAAAATTTTTTTTTCTCATAAATGAGACTCTGTGTACATTTTTTATTTTTCAAAAGGCAAGGGAGGGAACAGGAGTGCACCGCTGATGCACAGCAAGATCTAATTGAAAAGGAAAACCGGGCCCATGTCATTTTTCACCTGGACATGTGTTCTGAGGTGGCCCTTGCATTAAGGATGATAAACCAAATGAGGCTGAGCCTTTCATCAATGGAACCAGTAATAAGAATCATGTTGGAGGCTTCACAGCATTTTCAAACAACGTGTGCAAATTTCTCTAAATCGAAGCGATCTCAAAATTCAGCTTTATGGCGGTCTTCTCCTCAGACTTTATTGTCACGAACATCTGGTTTTTAAAAGAAAACAGCTTCCACTCCCAGCATATGGCTGAGCCCTGTCAAAGCTACTTAGAAGACAGACCTGCATCTGTGTCTGGGGCCATGATCAGTAACCAGGTGCCCAGCAGAGCCTGCCCGGGCTGGGCGCTGGGTCCATGTGGGAGACGGGTGTCAGCCATGGGTGGGAAGCTGGGCACTTTAAGGGGCCAGGTGCTTCCAAGCTGCGTTTACAAACACACACCCCAGATGGGCTCCCACAGGTCAAGCACCTGTAAACTCACCTCCGTGTCTCCTCATATGCCAGTGTGTGGGGGTGGGGGCAGGGTTCCTGTCACCTTGGTTCTTAGGCCTCACACTGTATTCTGTGTCACCTTCATTTGATAACCAAGAGGCAATATTGTCTTCCATTATATCTTCACCATGGGCCATGCCAACTGGAAGGGGCTTCCAGAGCCAGTTCCTTTGTTTTCAATTTGGAAATAAAGAAACAGTCCTAGCAAGTGCCAGTCATACATTTTTTAAAAGGATAAAGCTCTTTCTATATAGATATAGGGGTTTCAAAGATACATCAAGAAAAAAACACAGTGTCTCTATACAGAACGATGCAACTTATATTATAAAGATGTCTCGGAATATATCTGTAGACATCTCTGGAAGTAATACAAGAAATTAACAGCAGGGACCTTCTTATTTGTTATTTTCTTTTTTTTGTTGTTTTTTTGTTTTTTTGTTTTTTTTTGTTTTGTTTTGTTTTGTTTTTTGGTGGGACCAGGGTTCGAACTCACGACCTTGCACTTGCCCAGCAGGCACTTGTGCCTCGGAGCTATCTCCCCAGCCCTATTATTTGTTATTTTCAATGCCAGGAAGCACAAGTTAAGTGGAGAAGTGCCAGGGGAAGAGACTGACTTCACTGTGTATCTTTGTAGTTTTAGATGTTGAGCCACCCGACCAAGTTACCTAGTCAATATTACGTATCTATTTTACACCTGACAATCCATCTGTAGGTCTGTCTTTTGTATTTCACAAACTACCCCCACCTTGGGCAGTGAGCAAGCACATATGGACATTTTAACCAGTGGCCTTCTCTGGTGGCCCAAGGCACTCAGTGCTACCTGCAGATGGCGGAGGCAATCGTCCGTCACCTGTCCAGGGCCCCAAGCAGCCTGGCATGCAAAAGCTGGGAAGGGGGCCCACGGAAAGCCACTTATAGCAGGAAAGGATACAGGAAGTGTTCAGGAGGCAGTGAGTACAGAATGGCATGAAAGGTGCTGGAGAGGGTCCTGGAGGAGCTGGCGTGTAAGGGCTATTAGTGTAAAGATGTAAAACCCCCAAGTGGGAGGTGGAGGAGGAGGGCTTGCACCCCCAGCAGCGGTGCTACGGAGGTGTCCAGTGGAGAGGCAATGGCGGCCTCCCAAGCACCAAATGCCACCTGCTGCTCTCTGCAAATCAGGCCTCCAACTTTCTCCCACTGTAACCTCTTTCTGTCAGTCAGAAGAAATATGGACTAGGGTAGCCCCACAGCTGCTGCTGCTGCTGCAAGGGAGGAACCCACGTGTCCTTCACACCTATTGGGCACCTACTGCCCCCTGCTGTGACCCCTATTCTGTGTCCCTGATTTTTTTTTTTCTTTCAGACAAACTCTCTTGCTATGTGGCAATCCTTCTGTCTCAATCTCCCGAGAACTATCACAGGCGCGTGCCACCACGCCCGGCCTCATCCCTGAAGTTTTAGAGGCCGCTGTGTATGGAGCTGAGCCTGCTTTGCCACCTCCCTGTGGCCCTCCTCTGTCCATCTGTCTCATGTCACCAGCCCGGGAGGGCTGGGCGACCCAGGCCTCTTCATTTCTTCTTAGGCTGTCGATCCTAGAACCTGGCATGAATGGCCACCCCGCTCCGCTGGATGGGGTTACTGTCCCCTGCCCCAGAAGGAGCACTTCCCAGCAGAGTGAAGTCCTAAGGCTTAGCGTAGGCCCAGCCTCCCTTACTCAGGGTCCCCCATCTGGGCTGTCCTGGTCCTTCACACAGTCCTGTGAGGGTGATCTTCTCAGGGGATGGGCCGTCCTCCCCGCGCGCTGGCCCAGCTAGAAGCCTGTCTCTCTAGTGGTCCTGCCCTGTCCAGGAGATAAATTCTTGTCATAGGATTATTTGGAAGATGAAGATAATTGGTCGCTCACCAGCCGGCACAGGGCCCCGGGGCAGTGACAAGCACATTTGTATCCACTGTCATGCAGTGATGACAACCGCGGACTTGACAGGCAGACAGGAGCGAATCTCACAAATCACTTATTCTGTATTGTTGAGCATGCTACAGAATGACTAATTCAGCTTGCTTGTTTATAAAATGGTTACTAATTATGACAGCTAAAATATTTTTTAAATGAGGCATTCTCCAAGTCCATCATTCTTTCTCTAATTCGCACGGAGCTCTTGGGACCTCGGCCTATTTCCCACCCTTATTTTACAGTGAGGTAAAGACATTCACCCAAAAGCACACCGGTGGTGACAGGAACTCACGCCATTCATCAGCAATGGGTGCTCGTGTGCGCCCTCTGCCCAGACCAGCTTTTCCACCTCAATGCATGGTTGAAGGGATTACACTAGGTGACGCCTGTGAAGCTCTTGACCCAGGGCCCAGGAGGTGGTAAGTGGTCCACAGAGCTCGGCGGGCTCACTACTGTCCTTGCTATTCATTTGCTTGAATGTAAAATGTGCCACAGGTGACCAGGACTTACTTCAAGGAGTAGAACTTTGTGTTTTGTTGAATCTGGTCAGAAGGAGCAGCCCGGTGTCAGAGACCTCAGTCCAGGTTGTCTCTGAGGCGATCATTTTTTCCACAGAAATTTCAGCAGTGGCCTGCATTGAGAAGGGATAACCATGGGTATGGTAAAGTTTGTCATCTGGATTGAGGTCTCAGAGTAACCCCTGCATAGGTCATCAGATAATCCAAAGGCATTTGCTAAGCACTTCCTGTGTGTCCAGGTGCTGGACAGTGATAGCGAAAGGAGGATAGTCCAGGACCTGCTGGGAACTGCTGGAAGTGAGAATCTTGGGCAGCCCAGCTCTGCAGGGCCCCGTGAGGTGGCCGCACGTGGGTGTGAGACGCTGCACAATCCTGTCCGCCACGCAGCAGCTCCCAGCCACCAGCCAGCCAGCCACACTAGTGGGGTGTGCCTGGAGAATCACTTCCCTCCCTGCTCCCCCTACTCTCCCCTCTCCATCATGGTCTGTGATCTGTCCAGATGTGTCGGAGCTGGACTCGGTTCAGTGTGGCCTTAGCTCCTGGCTTCGGGACAATGACCTCTCTTTCTGGATTACACTTCTCCCACACTAAGTATCTTGAAGGAGCTTTTGTCCAGCCTAGTTGAATTGGGGATAGGCTCTCTGCACCAGCCTCTGTCATCAACCCTTGCCAAGGGTCACTGTGCAGTGAAGAAACCGCAAGATGGAATCAGCCAGAGGTTTAGTGTACCATGGCTGGGCATTTCTTGAAACTAATACTCCTGCAACATCCTTTAGATACATGAACATAAGAAAGAAACAAGAAGAGCAACAGGCATGGGACAGCATTGGTGCTTCTGACTTATTCCTACTTAGAAAAGTGCTTTTTTTTTTTTTTTTTTTTTTTTTTTTTTTTTTTTTTTTTTTTTTTTTTTTTTACTTCAGAGGTTATTTCTGATCTGATTCCCTCTATAGGTTTCTGCAGCTGTTTTTTTTACTTTAGACTCTAGTAATTCAAAGATTTCTTTTTTTCACTCCAGAGGTTATCTCCAATCTGAGTTCTTCTATGTGTTTCTGCATTTGTTTGTTTACTTCAGATGCTACTAATTCAGAGATTTTGGCTGCATGATTCCCACTTTCTTCTATAGCAGTGTCTCCTGTGTTTATTCCAGGTGGGCTCAGGACCTGAGATTGTATTCTCTTCCTTGTCTGTATCATTCTGTACAGAGTGATCTCTGACCTTTGGTGCAGAACTTTGGTGAAGTTATACCATTAGCACCTACTGAAATTTGGGTCCAGATCTACCAGCTTTGAACTTGTCCAGATGTGTCTGACTGGGTCTGGCTGCTTTGTTCAGCTTCTTCCTGCTGCAGCTTTTGGAGGAGAGCCTGCTGTGCTCCTCCGGCAAGATGTTCAGCTCCTGGGTTAGCTGGTAGGGTCTGACCCTCAGCCTCTCTGCAGGGAATTTTGCTGCGGGGCTCCACAGCAGATGCTGGAGCTGGGTTCTGGGTGAGGAAGAAGCTCTGGTGGCAGGAGCGTGCTGGTCTAGTATTCCTGCTTTAGACCGCTGAACCATCTCACCAGCCCATGCACTTAGTCTTCAAAGGATAAAAATAAGTCTCTAGCTAAGTGGCCCTTTGGCACCAGGAGCCAATTTTATGGAAGACAGTTTGTCTATAGACTGGGAATGAGGACCTAGTCTAAGAATGAGTCAGGCACACTACATTTCCTTATTTCTAATATTATTGTACTGTAATATAAAATGAAATAATTGCACAGTTCACCACGATACAGAATCAGTGGGTACCCTGAGCTTGAGCCCAGGCCTGCAACTAGACAGTCCCAACGCAGCGGTGATCGGAGACAGCGACATCTCCTGTGTTGTTTGTGCCCAGTCTGCTCTGTGGTCTTGTTTTGGTCACTGCCACTACAGAAAACCCTGCTTCACAAGACAGGAGCCATAAATAGGAGTAGGTTTTTCAGCACTTTGGTGGCAGTCTCAGGATATTCTGATTTTAACCCAGAGTGTATGGGGACTAGAAGTGGCCTCAGCTTTGGGATCTCAAGCTAGTGCTACTCTTGCCGCATGGACAGTGCTGATTTGCCTGGCCCATTCACAGGTGGGTCACAGATCCATTCCTTCCCAGTTCTAGGCCTTTTGTTGCTAAGTAACACTCAAGCTATTTTGAAAGCTAAGAGCGCTGATCATGTACCAGCTGGGAAAAGGAAAGCCCTAGCTCAGTTTCTTAGAAATATGTCAGAGATCCCTACATTGGCTTCATAATTCCAGTTGGACTCTGAATGCAGCCACTTTCTCTGCTTACCTGAAAACAGCTGTTTTTCTTTGAAATGACAGATTGAGCCTGCTGAGGAGTGGCAGAAGATTGGGACAAATGTCCTAGGCCGCAGGCAGGATCAACTCATCACTAATGCGAAGCGCTTCTCTTGAGGAGTACAATTCACTCCTAAGATTGGTGCTCGGGCGAAAATGCACTGGAGACAGTCGGGTCTTCAGTACTTGTTCCTGCTCCTTGCGTTCACATTTTTCTTTAGAAAAATGCCAATGTCTCTGTTTTTAATGCAGAGTCCTACTGTTTTGAAAGTTCCCTAACTTCCTTGGCCATGTATTACATGAAGTGGGCTTGGAGAATCTGAGTCACCTGTTGAAATAAATATAATTTAACTGTGATATTTTTTAAAAAAATAAATAGCCTTCTTTTGGCTAACATTCTTCTGCTTAGATTCTTCTGCTGTCTCATTATTGTACCTCTTCCCTTTTGCAAAGAAGTTCTCCAGTGACATTTGTCTTTTAGTCATTTCAGCTACAGTTAGCTTGTGAGCTTACTGAAACTGTAATAAGTGTACGGTTCAGGAAAGGGATGTGGACAGAAGTAGAGAGGGCCAAAGTAAGTGTCAGATTCTGACTTAAAGCCTGCTACTGGATGTGGCTTGTCACTTGTCACCGGTAAGATTTGGATGAGTGCCTAAGTAATTGATTTGTTATGGTCTCTATGCAGTCAAATCTCTTGCTAATGTTAAGCTGTATTTGTGGCCACTCCGCAGGGCTAGCATCACTGCCTTAGCTCAGATCACCAGGCGTTTGATTCTCATAGGCAACTATGATACTGTTCTATGACAGTGCTCTCACCTTCCCTTCTGATGATTAGAAGGCCTAAAGAGTCCTCTCTCCAGAGTCTCCAAGAGGAACGAGCAAAGATGGAGTAGGGCTTCACTTCTAAATCAGATGGGCTCAATTCTGCCTCAGAAATTTTGGATTTGTGGCTGAAATGATGTATGGCATTTGACATCCAGGACACCTGCCTATGACGTGCAGCTGTTTTGCAAATCTGATGTGACTGGGTCCCTGGTCTTCCTCAAGTGGCAGAAAGTCCCCCAGCCCCCTGGGTGAAAGGGTCTTCTGCCTATCTGATCTCCAGGGAGTTTTCCCTTCTCTCATGTCTTCGCCTCTTTCCAGGGTACTCCCAGCTCCTGGGAGCTTGGCACAGGCCTGCATGAGTGCCTCAGGACTGTGTCTGGAGGACCCAGGCAGTAGAAGGGGGTTCCTTGGGACCTGAGGCTCTGCCCCTCCCACTACTCAAAGACCTCTCCCTGGACCTTCATCCTCAGTGTTTCATGATGAGAGCATCAGTATGGTGGCATTCTGGTGAAGTCTCCTGTCATGGTGCAGTCAGCTGGCTTCTCATGATTTCTTTAAGTGGAGGAGAGAGAGCCAGATTCTCTGGCCCTCTTTATTAAGAGCAAGGATCACATCCATGAGGATCCCACTACCACATTTCTTGTTTTGGCTGCAATATGAATTTGGGGGACACAAACTTTCAGCGCAGTGTACCCACTTATCCTCCAGAGCAATCCAAAAGGGAGAGAAAGGGAGTTTAGAAAGCAGTTAGGAGAACTCTAAGTGGAGGAAAGATACGGACAGGTCTAAGAAGGGCTTATCATTCTGTTGCAAGTGCAGCCAGTATGTGTGTATGCAGGCTGGAGCAGGCACTGTGGAATGAACTCAAGCTATGCCACAGGGCAAGGACATTGCCATTTGTACTTCGCGGGTGAGGAATCTAGAGCACAGAGAAGTTAAGTAACTTGTCCAAGGTCACTCTGCCACTCATTCTGGTAAGTGGCAAATTCCGAGTTTTACCCAGTCTGTCTCCAGGGCCTGCACTCTAGACGCTTGTGCTAGACGGGTTCTAATTTTAGGCTGTTGCTATCAATGCATTTCTCCTGGGTATCAATGTCAGATTGAATTCCACTCTCCCCTGCCTAAATATTCATGGCTTCAGTTGCCTTTCCTGGTGTCTCCTGGGTGTCTCGCATTCCTCACCTCAGCTGCTGACTCTGTCCTCAAATCCTCCTGGCCCACCCAGCCAGCCTCAGCCACGGGCAATCGGGTAAGAATCTTCTTGATACAGGCCATGGGGCTTTTCTGAACTCTTGAAAATAAAATGCAATTTGGAAAACGCACAGTAATGACAAGTCACACTAGGACCAAGGGAAGTGAGCCAGGGGAGATAGTAGGGAGAGGGATGGGGGACTGATGCTTTATCATCTCACAGAGTGACATGGATGCCTGCATTTAACAAGTGACAAGAGAGGTGGGGACAGTGATGGAGATGTCTTATACAAACGGCCCAGGACCAGAAGGGGCTCAGATGAGAAGACGGAGGCAGGGGGTGCTGGGGACGTGACTCTCTGGCTCCTCATTTGCAGAGAGAGACAGTGGCCCTGTGTTAACACCCTGCTGTGGCCCACCCACATAGCTGTTGTTAGGCCTCTGACACCTTGATCTTCCTGCCAGGGCCCCACACTCACACTTTGTCACCTGTGTCTTCAGGGAACAAACAAGCACACATGATATCCCCCAGAGATAAGGGGACAGCATGCTCACCAATGTCAGCATCTGAGGAAGTGCCCCAAGAGGTAAGAGGCTGGCACAGGCCCATCCTCGCCCAGGCCCTCCCTCCTTCCTGGCCACTGTGGGGGGGGAGGTGTCATCCAGTCAGCAGCCATCCACACAGGAGACCAGCATCAGGGTCAAGGTGGGAGGCAGGGCTCTGCCAACCCTCCAAGTGGCCCACAGCTCTGTTCGGGACTCCAGGGATTTCACCCTAGAGAAGCTTCTGCAGAAACTCTGGCCAGATGGTCTCCCATTTGGCTGGAAGACTGCCTCAGAAAAAGGTCTCAGAGTAATTGTGGATGGCTCTGCCTCCCAAGGACATCCCTGGCTCTCTTCTGAGGAGCAAGTCCTGAAGTCCTTTCTTAGCCAGGGGCAGCCAGCAGTGACTATCGGAGACAATAGATATGGTAATCAGAGGAGGATTCCAGATAGGAGTAAGGTAGGAAAAAATACTGAAGTAAACAAGCACAGTGTGGTTGTACACCATGTCGCAAGTTTTACGGCAGAGAACTAGGCTTCCCATCATGCAGCGCAAAGCCTGGAATCACTTTATTACACAAATCCCCACACCAAGGAAAACAGGTGAAGAAGAGGTCTTGGGCCAGAGGAAGCCTGTGGCTGAGATGGTGTTGGAGCCGGCCTTGGGGAACAGAGGATTCTCTCAATGGGTGCAAATGAGGGAGACAGAGGCAAGACATGGAGCAAAGCCTGAGAAACAGGAAATCCTGGAAGGAGACCAGGAAAGGGGGGCTCAGTGGGAAGAGATGAGTGGCCCACAGAGCCAGCAGCCGAGGAGGGCAGGCTTCTGGAGCACCTTACATGTCTTCGTCATGTGGAGTTTCTTGGGTGGGGAACCGTGCCATCAAAAGTCCATGTGCTCTCAAAGAGGTGGCCGGTGGCCGAGTGAAAGAGACAGGTGAGCACAGGCAGAAAAAACAAAGGAGCAGCGCCTCCTCGGGCTTTCCTGACCTGTGCTCCTCGCTCCACAGCTGCAGCAGGTCAGGCCTACAGCGCTCAGATTGCAGGGGATGTGGCTGGGTGGTCCCTGGTGACAGGTCTCCCAAAAGCCCCAGGTTCCATGGGCTTGAAGGGTATGGTGGCAAAGTGGGAAGGGGGCTCTACTTGGAGCAGGGCCCTACTAGCTTGCTGGGTTGGTGGCCTAGGCATCACCTCCTCCTGCCCTTGCTTCCCTGTGAGCTGCACCTGACCCCATTAGGACCACTCAGCCAGCCTCTGTTGTAGCAGCAGAACTCTGCCAAAGGAGCCCACACTCAACCTATTTTATGTTTTCGTTTTTGTTTTGTTTTTTTTTGAGATAGTGTCTCACAGTACAGTTCAGGCTGGCATTGAGCTCAGTTTTGTAGCCCAGGCTGGTCTCGAACTCTCACCAATCCTCCCGCCTCAGCCTCCTGAGGGCTGGGATTACAGGCGTGCGCCACCATGCCCGGCCACTCAACCTATTTTAAATGAAGAAGAACAAACAAAAGCACACAAGACCAAAGAGTAGACAGGCCATCCGAGGTAGCCTTCTGCTTTCCTAACAGCCATCATGGCAAAGCCATGTATTCTAAAAAAGCAACCAAAGATTTCAAAATTTGGGGGTTGGGGAGATAAGTTGGTGGTCTAAGTGCCTGTCTGGGAAGTGCAAAGACCTGGGTTAGATCCCGGGTGCTGCACGCCTGTAGGGGTCGGTGGCACATGCCTATAATTCCAGTATGAGGAAGCTGCGAGAGGAGGATCACGCCACATCTCAGCTGCGTAGTGAGACCCTGTACCTAATTAATTAATTGATTGACGATTTTTAAAATTTTAGAAAAGACTTTGTAATTTTGTTTTCTTTGTTCCTATGTGAGGTATGATCAATGTTTAAGTTTTAAGTAGATAATAGTAACAGACCCACCCTCCCCAACAACCCCTCCCCATACTGTTCCTCACTTTGAAGACATCCCATCCTTCCTGCTGCTCTCCTGAGCAGTTCTGGAAGTCTTCTTTCGTGAGGGTCTTTTCTTGGGGGAGGCGGGGCTGGCTCGGCATGTGGTGCTGGGGATCAAACCGCGGTCCCTGTGCTTGCCTCACCTTGCCTCAGCAGGTGCCTTAGCCCGCGGAGCTGTCTCACCAGCCCCTTGTAAACACCCTTGTTTGGGCTTCCACGTCTGCCTGGATGTCGTGTGTTAATTCGAGCCACTGACGCCAGTGTCTGCCCAGTCAGTGTGTCCTCATCTTCCTTATTCACTGCATCCAGTCTGGTCATTCTCCAAATTCATAATGATCCTGAACGGTAAACAGTTTGGATCCGTTTGGAACATGGAGGCCACTGACAGCACAAGTACACACATGAAGGAGGAGAGCTTCCAGAGCTGCTTCAGGAAGCGGAAGGCACGCCGAGCACGCCCGCAGTGACGGCCAGCGCTTGTGAGCAGCTAATGGCCGATGCCTTTTACTATAATAAATTATTTAAATTTTTGTTTATTCGTTGTGTGTTTTGCTCACACTTCAAATTTATTTTGCAATATCGATGTTGTCTTGCCTTAATTCTCCTTTGTCATGGACTTCAGTCATTCTGCAGAGCTACTGGACCCCTGGGAGGGATAGAAGAATTCCACGCTGTGGTCCAGGGTCTCCTCTTTCGCCTCCCCTCACTGTGACTCCGGAGCTGCTGTGACAGGCAGCCTCCGGCAGTGCTGTAGGCACGTGGGCGTCTTCTCCTCACCACCAAGGCTGGGGTCTCCTGCGTCCCCCTTTCTATTCCGCCCCCCAGTAGATGGCAGATTCCTCTATCGGGGTTGGGTTTCCAATCACCATAGAAACAAACTCGAGGCTGTTTCATTAATCATTTAGAGCAGGAGAAGTCTAGGTCAGTCTGATTGCAGCATATAGGGTATCATCTCCGGGCCACATGGGACTCAGTCGATTTGAATTAAAAAAGATTAAGCTGCCCTGGGCTGCCTGGCCCCATCAGTTTAGTTCTCATGTAACAGGGGTCCCTGGAGCCATATGGATTAGCGAGTGAAGCTATGCATTTATGTGGCAGGAGCCGGGGAAACCTTAGACGGTTGCAGGTGTCTGAGGGGAAGAGGACAGGGATCACATACAGTTTTTTTTTTCTACTTGTTGCTGTTCTTTTGAAACTGGAAACAATAACTCAGTTTTATTTCTCCAGTGACAGTTCCCCTTCTTGCCGACCATGAAATGGGACATTTGTTACCCAAGGTTTATGGCTCACAATGAAATGGTCCGCATACAGACCTGGAGGGGCTGTGAACCATCTTTGCTCTGGGGTGGTGGGTGAGAATGCTGAAATATTATTATTATTATTATTATTATTATTATTATTATTATCCCTTTCCTATAGAGTGGTAAGAAATGCCTCAAATAAATATTTATGACATTTCAGTTTTGCTCCGATCAAGATTTATGAGCCCCAGGAAATTGATTTTGAGGCAGCTGCAAATCAGTGTGCCTCTGAAAGAGTTGTGTGGGGATCCTCAAAATGAGCCCCTCCCCTTCCCCCCACCCTTCCAAAGTACCTCCCTTATTTATGGGCCTCTCTGGGACTTCAAAGAAGTTCTGTAACTTGGGCCAGACTGTTTTATTGCTGCACAGAGCTAAGATGTTTCGGGGGAAGACGCAGGTTACAGTGTGTCAGAACGCCTCTCGTGGGTGGTGGCAGGAGCCTTCTGCATTCAGGGCCACTGATCCAACGCTTCTGACACTCCGGCTTCCTCCAGAGCCCTTCCTAAATCTTCTTGGTCCACTCAGCCTCATCTGAGGTCCCAGGTGTTAAGCCCCAGTCACAAAGCATCTTTGTGCTCCACGTCCCCTGGCTCTGCTGTCTTGGGCAGCTATTCCAGGCCTGCTCACGGGTGGCTGGTAGGAATGGGTGAGCTCCACTGAGTGTCACCTTGGGCCTTCTGGTCCTGATTTGGTGTTTGGTTTCATTCCTCACCGTGACAGTGATGGCCCTGAGTGCTTTGCTGACAAGATCAGAAATCAGGGATCAGTCTGGAGGCTGTGTCCAGGCTCTCACACCTCCTTCAGGCAGTAGGGACAGCTTCAGGGACTGGGAACCAGCTTCTCAAAGCCACTCATGACACTGTCCCCTGGCTGTGTCACCTGCTACACATCAGGCTGCTTTTGGGACCTCTGTCTACTCATCCCTAAGGTATGAAACTTGACAATCTTTCTCCAGTTTAAGATTCTAAATTCCCATCCCATACTTGAGCCCTGGATAGGTGCGGAAAGAGAAAATACTGCCCAGCTCCTGGGATCCTGGGCCATGTGGGGACACAGGCACAGATGTTCTCCATCCTGGTGGAGGGTCACCTCTAGTCCTGCTCAGCTAGCCTTCTGCTCTTCCTCTGTCCCCACCACACTTACCAACAGGACCTTGCTCAGTGCCACAATTACCAGCCTCACCATGAGGACAACCTTGGCTCTGCGGGGCTCTGCGGCTTATCCAAGGGCAGCCTGATGTCCTGAGAATATCGCTGTACCTGGTGGATGACTGAAGTCCCAGGAGACTAAAGCCCCCATAATTGCCAGTTTGTTTCGATGGGACAGACACAGAAGGCATGAAATGTGGAGAGAGCACCTGGAGGAGACCCGGGCAGGCAGCGTGGCCCCTTGGCTTAGAGTGTGAGTGAGGTGCTTGAATTGTGGACTGGGCTTTAGGAGGCCCTCTGACCTCAGCAACCTTGGAGCAGCAGGAGACTCCTGACTGTTGGGGTCAGGTGACAGGCACCATCCTGTCTCTGTCACTTGTGAGCAGTTGAAGTGACTTGGGTGGGTGCTCTCCGGTCCTCCAAGGTCCTCTGCCAGCCTCTTCAGAAAGTCCGAGAGCGTCAGCCTCCTGCAGGCACTACCTCGGCTCAGGAGGTGGCAGGTGCCTGAGGTGGGCCTCCTTTCCCTCCCACAAGGTGACTAACACAGAGTGAAACTTGGAAGTACTCTTCCAGGCTGTTCTGACTCCAGAGTTCCCTGGGGAGTCTTTTAATGGAACTGCATCTCGGCCCACCTTTCTCTCTGTCTGGTCTTTACTATTTAGTTAGTTAATTAGTTTATTTTTTGGTGGTACCAGGGATTGAACTCAGAACCTTGTGCTTGCCAGGCAAGCACTTATTCCCACTGAGCTATCTCCTCAGCCCCGCTCTGCCTGATCTTGCTTCCATCCGTTCCCTTTCCCAAGCCTGGATTGCCGAGACACTGTGAGACACCAGCTGTCAAGGTGGAGATCTCACCTCCCAAAGAATCCTAGCCATGACACTCTCCAGCACTGGGCCACACCTCCTCCCTAACACAAGCAGTGATAGGGCCCTGACCCCCAGAGCTGCGCTGCAGGGGCAAAGAGACAACCCAGAGAGGGCACTCGGCTCACTTCCCCATCCACTAGCTGTCTGCCTAACGTGAACTCCTTGTTCTGCAGGTAAACTTGGTTGCATCTTGAAGACTGAATTTGGGTTCCAAGAGGAAGTGAAGAGAATGATAACGATGCTTGTTCTGCTCCGGTATTCTTTCACCCTTCTTCTGCGATAGTGGGACACTGGCTTGCAGCTGGGAGCATGACCACTCCCAGTACAAACTGCGTTTGTCAGTTTCTCCAGCAGACAAGTCGGTCCGCATGATTCAGCTCTGCAGTGGGATGTACTCAGCAATGGTGGTGATCACTGCCAGAAAGCGAAGCTGCTCCCTTCTGTCCCTTGCTCCTTGCTGAAATGTGAGGGAAAGGACCGGAGCTCCAGCGGGCATTAGGGGCCAGAGGCAACCTTGGAATTTGTGACGAGGCACAGCACAGCAACAAGACAGAAGGCTCATGAGTCATCCAATCCAGCACTTGATGGCCTCCAGTCCCAGAGGGAAACATGCTTTGGGATTTCAGTAGCCTGTTACTTGTATCCAAGCCTCATTCTAAATAATACTAGTTGCACTGGGGATATAGCTCAGCGGTGCAAGCACCTACCCAGTAAGCACCAAGTCCTGAGTTGGATTCCGGTACAAAAAAAAAAAAAAAAAAAAAAAATTTATTTTATTTTGTTTATTTATTTATTTATTTAAGCAAAGACTCCAGGGCCCAAATGGGTAGGAGTCAGTCACAGAACAGTGAAATCTCCTAAGTCAATAATAATAATAGTAATAATAACTTATGTTCATACTGTGCTTTGCATTTTAAAACATCTCGCCATCTCATCTTTACAGCTCTATGCCGTAAGGGGCTTTTTATCATCTCTACTTTTCAAATAACAGAAACGAGGCTCAAGGAGACACAATGACCTTTCCACAAGCAAAAACACCTGAGCCAAAGCTGGAGCTTGGAGTTCTGAGACTAGATTTCCCCCACCGTGCTTCCAACAAGTCACTCGAACCTACCTAGTTAGGGATGCTCTTGGCCCAACCTCATACTTACCCATATCCAGTGGCTCCAGGGCAGCAGGAGGGCTGGGCAGGGCTACTCCTACAATTTTGCTAATCGGAGCCCTCCCGGCTTCCCCTGCTCCGCAGGCCTCGTCTGTTCCCTAATGCCCGTTGGCTGACGTTCACTGAAGACCTGCACTGTAGCTGGCCCCATGCCTCTGTGCCAAGGGCTTCCACAGGTGCTCCTCTCCTTTCCCCCTCAGACCCGTACTTCCTCCTACATCGCCGGCGTCTGTTCCTGTCTCCACAGTCTTCTCTGCTGGCTGTTTCTTCACACACTGTCTCTATCTTGCTGTGAGTGGCTGTTGGGCAGATTCGCGCCTCTCAGCTAGATGGATTCGTGTTCCTTCTCCCCAAGAGAAGGAACCAGCAAGGTCCGAAGGAGTGTTCTGTTCTCAGACCAGGAAAAGGAAACGGCCCTGTTAAGGTGCAGTGAGGGTTAGGGAACTCCTGTTTCCTCCTGGGTGTCGTAACAGTGTACCACAAACTGGGCGATGCACAGCAGAAATTTATTTTCTAGAGGCTAGGAGAAGTTGGGAATCAAGGCCCGGCAGGATGGCTCCATGGTCTAAAGCGTGGTCTAAAGTGCTTAGGAAAGCTTGGGTGGCTGCAGGGACCGCGGTTCGACCCCCGGCACCACATGCTGCGCCAGCCCTACCCTTAGGGCAGGCTGAGCCAGCCATAAAAATAAATAAATAAACAAACAAACAAAAAAAGAAGTTGGGAATCAAAGCGTCAGCAGTTAGTTCCACATGGGTGCTCTAGGGACTTCTTGTCTACACATCATCCCTGGGCTCTGGCGGTTGCTGGCCATCCCGGGCATTCCTTGGCTTGTGACACATTGCTCTGATCTGTTCCTCTGTCTCCACAGCAAGGCAAGTGCAGGGCCACTAAGCTGCAGCCCTTCTTATTTTGAGGCAGTCTGGCTTAGTTGCTGTACACGGAGACACTCCTGCGACGGTCTCCTGAGTAGCTGGCATTACAGGCTTGCACCGCTACTCACCAGTTTCAATGATCTCTTTTTTTAAAAACAGACTAAAAAAGTATTTTACTCAGCATGAAAGTTATAGGGCCGTGCTGGGGAGATAGTTCAGCAGCTAAAGCATCTACCTGGCAAGGTGAAGGTCCCAAGTTTGATCCCTGGTACTGAAAAAAAAAAAAAAGTTATAGGGCCAAGGGCAGCTTCTTGCTAAACTCTTTGCGGAAGACAAGCCAGTGTTTTCTCCCCTGCTCCCAACCAAACCCAGCACCCAGCTGAACTCTACTTTGAAGAGTTCCCCCTTAGCTAAGTCTTATTCCTGGAGTGGGGCCACGCCTTCCCTTCGGGCCTTGACCCTTCAAACACTGTCATACGCACACCCCTGTGCACAGGCAAACACGCTTGTCTTAGTCACTTTCTCGTCCCCGGGTCACAACACCCAACACCTACAACTAAAAAGACACTTGTTTGGCTCACAGTTCAGGGGCTTCAGTCCATGCTCAGCAGGATTGCACACAGACATGGCCTGCTGGAGGAAAGCGGGACCACATCACCGAGGCCAGGAGGCAGAAAGCCAGGGAAGATGTGGGAAGGGAGACACCCTTCCGGGTCGTGTTTCCAGTGACCCCGCCTTGCATGCAGACTCTGCCTTCTCACAGCACATCGACGGCATCGCGCCTGATCAGCTTCTCAGAGCCCCGCCTATGAGTACACGAGGCTGCTGGGGGACATCAAGAAGGAAGCCACCCGCAAGGACTCACGCGCACGGCTTTATGTACAATACATTTAGTCTGCGTCTAAGAATTGCCAAGCTCCTACCAGGTTCCCCATGGCTGAAAAGCCCAAATCCAAACTCCCCTCCGAGACTGAAAGGGCACATTCAATGTGAGCCTCTGTGCAAATCAGAAAGAAAGTTAAAACACTGCTGACATACCACAACACAGGGTAAATATTCCTATTCCAAAAGAGAGGAATAGGGGGCTGGGGAGATAGCTCTGTGGCACAAGGGCCTGCCTGGCAAGTGCAAGGTTGTGAATTTGAACCCTGGTCCCAAAAAAAAGTGGGCGGGGCATAGGGAGATAGATAGACTGAAACCCAGCAAAGACAACATTACATTACATTTTATAGTTCTGGGACAAGCTACGGGGACATGTGATCCCCAAAGGGCTTGGGCAGGGCCACCCCTACAATTTTCTTAATCAGAACCCTCATGGCCTCTCCCTGGGGATGGCTTCCCTCACTTCCTCAGATGTTCCATATTCTTGGCTTCTCCAGCCTTCTGGTTGCCACCACACTTCTGGCTTCACTCATACAGTTTCCCTTCTCAGGGGCACACTACTTGACCTGCTAGGCCTCCTTCTGAAGAACTCTGGGCAGAAGTCCCCTTATCCCACAACTCTTGCGTTCTGTATGCCCTCAAAGCCAAGACCATATTGATGCTGCCAAGGTCTGCCGCCAGTCCAAGGAGCAGCCGAGTCCCTGCTGATCACAGTCACAACAGATGCCTAGCTGGTCTCCAATGAGCTGGGTCTCCTAGGATTTTTTTCTCAAAACAGTGAAGGAAGGATGGGGCCTTGTCAATTCCTCAGATGTCCTTATGGAGTACTTTCTATTGTCCTGATGGGAATACTCGGCTTTTTTTTAATGTTAGTCTTTTAATCTCTTGAGCAACTAATCTCTCCTCAACCAACATTTTGTAGAATCTAACTTTACAATACCTTCCTTTCTGGTGAAACACAGACTTTTTAAATGGGCTTTTTGTTCCTGTTTATTTAAATAAAAAATGAAAAATAAAAAATAAACTTTCTTTCTTTCTTTCTTTCTTTATGGCTAGCTCAGCCTGACCTGGGGGTGGCCCTGGTGCAGCACGTGGTGCTGGAGATCAAACTGGAGTCCCTGGGGTTGCCTAAGATTGTCTAAGCAAGTACTCCGGACCACTGAGCCATCTCTCCAGCCCTATTCTTGTTTCTTAAGAGTAAATCTCATTAAAAGCAGCAAACTGTACCCAGGCTGCAGCCTGAATGTTGGGCTGCCTTGAAATTTTTTCCAGGGGCCCGGCAGGATGGCTCAGTGGTCTAAAGTGCCTCCTTAGGAAAGCTTAGGTGGCTCCAGGGACTGTGGTTTGATCCCCGGCACCACATGCTGCGCTAGCCCTGCCCTCAGGGCAGGCTGAGCCGGCTATAAAAATAAATAAATAAACAAACAAAAGTTCTGAAACGAGAAAAAATAAAATAAAATAAAAAATTAAAAAATTCTTAAAAAAAAAAAAAAAAAAGAAAGAAATTTTCTCCACCATATTAATTAGTCTACTGCCCTAATCTTAGTCTCTGGCC
>PVJA010010115.1:0-58404 GCA_004027025.1 Myocastor coypus
GTATTACAAGTTGGTCTCTGGCAGACCACACGAGCATCTCCTAAAATGCTAGTTAATCCTTGCTTTTTTTTACGTATTTGGTTCAGGGTCTACAGGGTCTGACTCACAGCGATCTTTCTGCTTTCAGCCTCCCAAGTCCTGAGATTATAGGCAGGCGCCACCAAGCCCAGTCTCAACTGTCATCTCAGGGTGCCCTGCAGGTGGAGGGGCACGGCACACCGTGGATCAAATCCCGGTCTCTGCACCTGCCTAAGCAAGTGCTCTAGTCCGCCGAGCTATCTTCCCAGCCCTGACCCTTGATTTTTAAACACCACACAGCATTTCCATTCCCTCACTCTCCTCACTCTCTGGTCCTCTGCAAAAGCAGTATGACAGGCAAGTTTAAGTGTCACCTTAGCTGGTTTAGGAGCCACCCTGGGAAACAGCAGAGCAAACTCTGATGCGTCTCGGTGGTGCGGAGCCATGGCCTTGTTGCTCCTCTGGGTTGCAGGCCTGCTTTGGATCACCTTCTTTTGTCTCCTCTGACTCCTTTAGGGATTTGGAAAGCACACCCTGTACCACTATCTGTTGGGGATCTGCAGCTTGCTTTCTCAACTTTACTGGGGTTCCCAGGTGAGAATTTGCCTTGAGTCTCAGAGGAGACTAGAGCTTGAATCTGAGTACTGCTAGGATGTCGTGGCTCTGGTAGAGCTGTGCTTACCGAATACCACATCAGGTGAAATTACCACCTTGTCTGTACTGGAAGACTGAAATGTGGTTTAAAGAGCTGTGCTTGGCTTTCAGCCAACCATGGATCAGGCTTCACTATCCACATGATCTGTTTGGTAACCACTGAGGGGATTGGAAAGTGCACTTCTGGGTGAGTCACAGGGGTCATGGCCCCTGCTTTTCCGGCACTATTCCACTACGATGCTCCCCAAGCCACCCTAAACCAAGCAGTTCTGCTACACACCTATCCCTTCCCTGCCACGATGTCACTGTCCAGGAGCCAGCTGGCTCTGGGGTGAATTCTATAAAACCACGCGCCAAATAAACAACTCTTCTCTTAAGTCTGGGCGTCAGGTGTTTTATCCAGCAGAAGCAAGGCTGCCCAACAGGGAGCACAAATGACAGTGGCAATTCTGGCTGCAAAGCAAACTGGACAAGAACCAAGTCAAATTTCCCCAAAGGGTCGATACTGAACCGTATCATCAAATTTGATTCAGTTCTCATCCGATTTGGTTTGCAACTAGAACCAAACGGCAAAAATCAGCGAACCCCAATACCACCAGGCCACACTAAGACACTGCAGTCTACCTCTTTAAACTGTGAGATAACAGAGAAATTATATTCCACACAGATAGCACTTCTACCAAATAAAGTTTTCATATGCGATGCTTTTTCTGTGTATATTCACATACACTTCTGTAGGAACACACACGTGCAAAATCGGAACTAGCCCCTGCACCAGGGCAGCTTTTAAAAGGCCACTCTGGACATGGCCACAGTAAAATTGTTCATAAAGAAAAACAACTGAACCAGAAGACATCTCCAGATTCGTATTTGTAGCTGAAGATGAATCGCCTCAGAGCTAACACGGGTGCCAACTTCACGCGAGACAAGGAGCAGATGAGGAGATGCTAACTGGAGCGAGCAGGATAAATCCGGAAACTCAGAGACAAATAACTCAGAGACAGGCGCACAACGGAAATGACTTCTTTCCCACATGGCTGAGCAACATCCCAGAACTCTGCAGTGCAAATGGCGGCTGAAGTAACACCTGTTATAATCAGTGAATCAGTACTCCTGAATTAAAAAGGAGAATGGAAAACATGAGTCTTGCTTTTGTGACTTAAAGTATTATTAGTTTAAGCACAGCATTTTTGAAAATGCAATTTAAGTTTATGAATTACAGTGCAACTTCTTTTGTTTTGGTCTTGTACCTGTTAAAAACATGAGGCAGACCCATCTTGATTTCAGCAAGATACCATTACCATAACCCCAAGTCCAAGGGAAAGCCAGACAGGCTCCTGACTTGCCTTGCTGCTTTCTGGCACCCTAAGAGCCTGCTACCAGTGACAGGGTCCCTGTGATAGCAGGGTGGGATGCCATGGTCATTCTGCCTAGAACCCCCGCAGCTGAAGTGGGCTTCTCAGGTTCTGACCAATTCATGGCCCATTCCCTAGCAAGCGTGTCCCAGGAAGGATGTCGTGAAGGCCCTGGGCCTTGTACACAGCGAGGGCGCCCCTGGAGGACTTCAGCCAGAGGTCACATCATCAAACCCACTCAGCAGCCTGTCCCTCTCTGCTGAACACAGCAGGGCACCATCGTGGGGGAGAGGAGAGCACAGTGGACGCTGGACGTGCTTTACTTTACACAGAGGCAGGATGCGCTCCTGACAGATTTACGGGGTATGACAGAGAAGACCGCAACTGCTTCACCTTCGCCACCAGCACAACAGCAAGCACCAAGGACGGTTTCCGAAATGAGTGAAAACATCAAAGAACCCGGTTCTGAAGAAGCATCAGGAGGCGCTCTCACTCTCGGCAAGCGTTAGGCTTAGCAACACACCCAGCAGAAACATAAAGTACAGAGCTCCACCGGAGAACACTGCTCCAGGTGGGGACTGCATGCACAGGCCAGCCGAGCAAGCAGAGCCTCAGGTGGCCCAGCAGCGACAGCGACAGCAGTGTCACCCTCAGTGGGACAGACGCATGTGATGGCACAGTAGCAGACGGCGCTCTGAGTGGTGGCAAAGATACAGGGAAGACAGCGGAGCAAGCGTCCAGCAGGGCACAGAGGAGGCCTACCAGATGAGCAAGGTCCGCTGCAGAAGAGGAAGAGTGCCACTGACACAGGAGCAGGACCCCACGCGTGAGCCGCAGCAGCCAGGCAACAGAAAAGAGGCCACCCAGCGTGACCAGTGGGGGCGGCAGGTACAGCCTGAGGAGCCCAAGAAGCTCGGGAAAGAACTGGGAAAGCCAGGTGGAGACGAGGCCTTGCAGGCATCCTGCAGTTACAGGAAGGACAGAATGGGGCTGCAAGGGAGGGAAAGTGGATTCAGGAGAAGGTATGTGACATGCAGCCGCGCTGCGAGCACAGAACAGGCCCAGTGGAATTACACCCCCTGAAAACGAGGAGCACAGCAGTGAAGAAGAGCTCAGTTTAAGCAGGAGGTCCTGTCATTTGTGACAACACGCACGAACATGAGGACCTCGTGCTGGAACCGAAGGCGTGCCAAGGCAGCCAAACTGCGCCTCTCACTTCCACGGAGTCTGAGAGTCTCGAGATGGCACCAGCAGAGGAAGAGGAGCACCCCTGGGCCAGGGCAGCACGAGGTGACCTCGGACAAGCTACACGCATGTCGGCGGAGAAAATGGCAGCGGCTCTATGCGTGCAGCACGGTGGCTGAGCTAAGGACACTGTGTTGTGTGCTTGGAAGTCACTGACACAGGAATTTTCAATGCTCTCAGGACAAAAGCAAGTATCTCAAGCAACGCATGTTAATCAGGTTGACGTAGGTGGTCCACAGTCAACAGACAGACCTCAAAGACACGGTGCACAGTGAAACATGTACATGTGCTCATACTTATCAATGTGAAAAATCAATTTAGCTAGCATGGGGATTGCTGAAAAAAGTAAAGCTAGAATCCATCTGACCCAGACACTCCCCTCTGAGATATGCTCTGGAAGGGTTAAAAACCATACTACAGGGCCAGCCAAATAGCTCAGCAGATGAAAGTGCCTGCTTGGGTAGGCACAGCAGCCCAGGACACGCTGAGACTGCTACTGAGGCTGGGTGTGGCGACACATGTGGGTAATCCCAGCTACTGTAAGGCTGAACAGGAGTGGATCAGTACAAGTACGGCCTCAGTTGTACGACCTGTAGACCCTGTACTAAAATACAAAATAATCCTATTACAGAGATTCACGCACACCCAAGTTTATAACTGCACAAGTCACAATAAGTAACAGGACCGATTTGCCCATCCGCAGGCAAACTGATGAAGAAAATGTGGCATTTCCATGCAGTGAGCACCGCGCTGCATGCAGAAGGGCACCCTGGCTCGTCTGTGGGGAACGTCTGCACGCTGGGCCACAGCGTTCAGTGAGAAAACGTCGGACAGGCAAGCTTAGACCTCACCTAGCTTTTCCTGTACGGAAGCCTACGGTATAAACAGAGTAAAATACGGGGTAGACAGCAGGGAAGAGAAAGACTGGCCTTTCTCAGAGGACAGGGTGGGCGGGGCCAAAAGCGAACTGGGGGTGTTGTGCTCAAGCACCAGCTCGAGCCAGGAATGTAAACACTGTACAAGCACAGACTAATAAAAAATAAAGTCGTCATGGTAAAAATCTAGCAAATAGCAAATCTAGCAGACTAGAAACAATAACACAAAAGTCCCTCATGCAGGAGATCTGGGCAAGGAACATCACGAGCAAACTGAGAATCAGCATCCCGTGGAAGTCGGGTGAAAGGAGCCATGAAGGATCAAGGGTCGGACGTTTGTGTAGGGCTGAGAGAAAGGAAACATGAGGTTAGAGGTCTGTGAGGGACATGGAACGCCCGGTGGCCAGGAGGCAGGCTGAAGGCTGACTGATATAAGAAAGGAGGACGCAGGGACTCTGCAGACGGGGAGGTCCTGCAGGAGGCTCTCCAGGGGCACAGGGCCAGCAGGACACAGGCACAGAGGGGACACAGGGCACACGGGTATGTGCAGATTTCACACTGCAGGTCCCCAGGCTGCAGGTTTAGGAGGGAGAGGACCACGAATCGCTGTGAGGAACGAGGGTTTGGAGAAGGACAAAGGTGAGATGTGACACAACAGGCGACAGTGGCCTTCCCAACAGCGTCATCTCAGCTGGTGTGGTGCGGACAGTAGTGGTCAGCAGTGCTGCACTGGGCCCCCAGCAAGCTGCAGCACGTGGACCTTCCAAGGGGAAGGGAAGGTGGGAAGGAGAGGAGCACGGTGGGAGAAGAGCTGTGAACGTGCTCGCTTCCAGGCCAGGAAGTCCAGGCACCACACGCCCCTGCGTGCAGCGACCGGCGGTCCCCTCCCCGCCATCAGTGCCCTTTCCTAGGGCATTTCAAGGGGCACAGAAGGACATGAAGTTAGGAGCCGGGCGTGGTGGCGCACGCCTGTAATCCCAGTACGCGGGAGGCTGAGGTAGGAGGATTGGTGCGAGTTCGAGACCAGCCTGGGCTACAAAAAGTGAGCTCAAGGCCAGCCTGAAGTGCATAGCAAGACCCTGTCTCAAAAAGACAAAAAAAAAAAAAAAAAGGACATGAAGCTATACATGCTGAGCATGGCTTGCTAGAAATTAATGTGAGTCTTATTTACTTTTTAGGACAATGTCTATTTAAATCATTTTTAAGAAATTGTCCGCCTTGTTCAATATACCGAAGTATTTTGAAGAAATGAAGATGGCAGTCGCATAATAAAATGCAAATAGATATTTATGTCCAAGAGAAACTCAAAGAAGATAAAGATGTCACCACAGAGAAAGAGGATCAGGAAAGATTGGAGCGGTGAGCAAGTGCCGTGGCCATGTCTAGGTGACCCCAAGCCTCATGCAGTTTAGGCCTTTTGGAGAGTGGCTGAATAGTTGGTGATGGATTCGTGGCCCACGGCTAGGAGTGAGGGTGTAAGTGCCACACAGGCCCCAGGGCCGGCAGCCCGCGCACCGCAGGAGGCCCAGGCAGAGCTGGTCTGCTCTCCTGACGCTTGCACTGTCTTCCCCTGCATGAAGTGCTGTCCTCTGCCACGTGCCACCCCGCCTTGGAGCCAGCTGATTATGGACTAAAATCTACAAACCGGGAGCTAAACAACCCTTTCCTCCTGTAACTCTGGGTGTTGGATATGTTGCCTCAGCAAGGGAGACAGGGGATGAGCCAACTCTCCCTGTGCCAGGCTCTCTCTGTGCCCGTGGCGCACCAGTGCCCAGCACTGAGGAAGCGGTGGGCACATAGGAGGGCAGTGTGCCGGCAGAGGCGATGGGAGCGGAGCCCACTACTCTGCGGGGTGAGTACAGCATGCCCTAAGGGGCAGGTGTTGGTGTAGGAACTAACCTCCCACCCCAGCGAGGGGCTACTAACGGACAAGACGCGAAGGTCTCGCTTCAGCCTCCTCCGGACTGAGCATCGCAGAGTTTCCCATGCTGCAATGCTGGAGTGAAGACGCTGGGTGCGAGCCGCGCTGCTCTCAGGCTACACCCGGCTGGCCCCAGATCGCGGGTCAGTCAACCTCTACCTGCTCACCTGCTCACCCCCGCAGCTCCCCAGCCCTTCAAGTCCCACTGCTCTCTGTACCCTCCTGCTCCCTGCAGCTCCGAGGCTACTAAGCTGCTAGGTTTACTACCCAGGGGACCAGGCCAGCTGCATGGCTCCTGGTAGCACGTGCGCAATGCCCCCTGGCCCGTCAGCTGTCCTGTGCCAGGGCTCCTCGTTACTGTCCAAATCTCAGGTATGCAGAATGTATACGTGGCATATAGCAGTGGCTAGAAATACCAATCTGTTGAGTAATTGTTCTACTTCCCTACAACGCAATAAATCAAAAGCACTATTTCTTAAAACCAAACAGTTGTTGGGGCTGGAAAGATTTGTCACCTTAGAAACATAAGAATTAGAATTCCTTCGCCTCATCAGTGGGAAAAGAGAAAAATTATAAATTATAAGGAAATAAGCATAAGTGAATCTGTGTATAATACTGATTAAAATCTGAAATTTAGCTCCATATATTATTGTTTTGAAACATCGCAAAAGAATTAAGAATAAGATGGCGTTTGGTGGTGATGTCTTACCCTGCTTTTCATCAGAACCTCTTGCAGCTTTTGAGAGATAGCAATGTGGCAAAGGGTGTGACGAAAACATCGGCCAAGGGTATGGATTGTCACCCTGAAAAAGAGGCGAGAAGGTAAGGTGAGGACGCGGCTTACATCAATGCAGAATTTTAGCATTTCTTGAACGATCGCTCATTTACACTGGATTTTTCCTTGTAAGTTTCACAGCAGTTGCCCAAGTACGCAAAAGTTACCGGATACTACATCTCACTGTGCCAAGAAAACTGAAAGAAAAAAGTGAAACAACAACAGTAGGCGCTGAAGACAGACGCACGTGAACACGTGATGAGAACTGACGACGGCGATGGCTTAACTACTTTTTATGGAAGATAAAATAGCACCATGAACAGAAGCCTGTATTTGCTGTCCCTGAACCTGTTTCCTTGTCAGTCACTTCCATTTCACTTCTCCTGGAACAACAATCAAGTCAAGAATGCCCTAGGCAGCACAAACAAAACATCTCCACGAGAAAGCAGCGCTAAGCACACATTGGCGGAAGGAGGCCAGTAGGCTAAGCAACGCAGCACTTGCAGCGGCCCAGAAGCAGTGAAGAACCGTAAAGGAGAGAGCGACTCGGTGGAGAATATTCAGCGACACCAGGAAGACGGCACGCCCGTAATACAACAGCACTGTACCATGCTGCATGCCCAGTGCTCACCGCCCTGCCCCCATGGCACTGTCCTGTAGAGGGCACTGAACGATACCCTAAAAGTGTGGCAAAGCAAAAGCTCGCCAAGGGATAGAAGCACGGGGAGCGGTTGGTGGCACCCTGCCGGCTGCCTGGCTCCAGGTCTGCCGGGACAGCACTCCCCAGCCCCTACTGCGCTCACCTCCACCAGCGTCCTCGGGGGCAAAGTCCGCTCTGATGGCCCCCCAATAAGGTTCATTCTTACAAGAATGTGGTTTCTCTCCACCGACAGGCCGTCAATTATGAAACCCCTGAAAAATTAAATACGGTGATGTTGTTAACTCACTGAATAGAAGTTAAGTTTTACAGTCCTATCACTGCATTGTAAAAGGGAAAAGCAGAAGAGTTTGGAAAATATTATTTAACAGTGCCTTGTGTAAAGTAGAGGAAAGGACAGATTTCCTATTTGTATTGTAGGGCTTTCTTAGCTAGAGAAGGAACAGAGTGGTAGAGACATAACTGACGCAAGATCAGCGGCAAGAACGGCACAGTATTTCCTTGATAAACAGTAGGGGACTTCAAAGAAGTGGGATTAAGGTATCTGCACAGTGACCTCGCTACCTAATACCAGGTTTTCTCCCAGTCTAGACCTGAGGCCCTGAAGTTAAAGCCCACATAAACGATGCTGATCAGCAGCCTGCGCTTCATGGAACTGCGGCCCTTGCCGCCACATTCATCCACAGTGCCACGTGACACACTTCTTAGTCCCACGACCTGGCTTGCGTGGAGCTGCACAGAAGACTAGAGACGTGGATTCAAGGGCAGCCAATGACTGCACGCTTGACAGGTGTCAGTCAAGCTGAGGACGTGGTAAGTGCTGATCAGTCAGAGAAAACTTGTCAAGATGGCATCACAGCCTCGTTTTGTAAATCACCAGAACTGAGAACTCTGGGCCACAATAATTAAGAGAGTAAAGGATAGAGTTCTCCTAAAAGTGACACAAGTCAAACTTATTATCCAGCAGATCACCACAAAAAGACAAGATAAATTTAAAAGTGATATACCTGCACAGAATCAGTAATAAAGTTAGGGCTTAACTAAAATCATAAAAATATAAATATGCAAACAGTCACAAACTCCACAAGTGGTATTCTCTAAGACCACTCCAAAATGTCACTGTCTTTCTGTGACATTTATCCTTTCTTATGGTTTGTGTCTAGTAGTTGAAATTTATCCAGCTCTCTGCAAATAGGCAACATCTCTGAGCCTTTCCTATTTCTTCCTATAGGTCATTTCCAAAAACTTATAATCCACATGATCAAGTTAGTCACAGCAACAACCCCATTCCTGGTACCAAATTCCGTCTTAGTTACTGTTCTCTTGTTGCTGAGACAAATACCCAACACCCAAAATGAAGGAAGGAAAGGTTTATTTAGCTCACATTTACTGGAGGTTTCAGTCCATACTCAGCCAGCTCCAAAGGAGAGTGGAACGAGGCAGACAGCATCCAGTTCATGGTGGTTGGACAGCAACAAATGGAGACAGAGGCAACCAACCAACCAACCAGGGCAACACAGAGCAACAGAGAGAGAGTCTGTCTCTGTCTTTTTTATATTACATTCACACTCTCTGACTCAGGCTATCCTCCTCAGACTACACCCATAATCCCAGCAGTACTAGGACATATAAATCCCAGTGGATCATGAATTAATCTCAAACTCTGGAAGTCCCCACCCCATGAATGCATGAGGCTTTGGGGGGGACAATTAGACACAAACCATAACATCCTTTAATTACTTTTTCTTCTACAATTTAAATCTATTGAATTTGGACAGTAAAAAAACAAACTGCACAGACACTACTGCCTGGGTGAGGTCCTGGCTTAGCCCTTGTCGCTCCAGTCTGGCCCACCTGGCCCTGCCCACCCACCCGTGGCTCTCTGAGACACTGTCCTCCTGAGCCTGCAGCAGCACTCCACACACTTGGTACTGGGTCTCCAGAAGAAGCAGCGTATCCAGGTCACAGCACAGCACGCTGAGTAACCTGGAAAAGGGGACAGAAAAAGCATTTGTGAGTGTACACTGACCGCGCAGACACAGCCCGAAGTACTGAGTTGCACACACACATGGAAGCACAGATCTTACGTAGAAGGCTATGCAAGTCATTTCAGATATATTTTTAACAAATACAAATAATCTCTTCAAAAGTTCATATTGAAGTTGTTTTGTCGGAGGCCAATGGGAATTTGTAGTCCATTTGTTGAAAGTTTATCTAAAGCTCTATGAATACTAGTGCATTTTCATCTCCACAGCTACTTAATTTAAAACTTCAGCAGGAAACATTAGCAAATGCCCTAGAGCTGCCAACTGCTACAATTTTCCCATCAACAATCAGTTAGAAAAGGAAGGACAGAATAACCGCCCTGCTACCAGTCCAGGCAGTGTCTGTTCAGCCAAGTGAAGTGTCTGGTCATTGTCAGCTCAAGATGCAGCACCCTAGCGTTACCACCCGATGATGACCCTGGCTCCGGCCAGTTCCACGATTCTCGAGATCAGTTTATGGCAAGCACGAGTATAGAAAGCAGCTAAACACCACAAGGTAGAAACAGCTAACCAAGTCCAGAGTCTGGAACATCTTATACAACATGATACCTTCAGAAAAAAATCACACACACAAGCAGAAACCTAAATTTGAAAAGAGATACTGAGCAACATTTTGATCTTGATTCAAATAAAGAAACAAATATAAAGCTATCATCTTCATCTTGATTCAGACAACCACAAGGGTAATTTTGGGGTCACACAGTAAAACATGGAATAGGTACTAGAGAAGATCAAGGTGATCTTCTCTCCTAATTCACTAGACATAGCAACGGTATGGTGATAAAGTTTTGGGATTTTACTTCCTGTTTTCCTTTTCCTAATAGGTCTTTATCTGTTAGAGAAATATATAGAATTGTTTATAGTAAAAACAGAACATCTGAAATTTGCCTTAACGAACTTAAACAATGAAAGGTCAGACATGAAACAAGGATCAAACAATCCTAATAATCCAACAAGATGGTGAAGGAACCCAGGAGTGCAACAGACAGCTGTGACCCCGACCAAGGCCAGAGTTCAGGTTCAAATCCAGCCTGGGCAACTTAACTTACAGAGAGCTGCTCTCAATACATGATATTAAAGATCAAATAGCACCGGGATGCAGCCCTGTGCAAACGCCCTGGGCTCAGTCCTCAGCACTGGTTAAAAACAAGCCCACAGGAAGAGGGGCCAAGGCGTAGAGGGCTGAGGAGGAGCCGACAGTGCACGGAAACTTCACTAAAACAGACACTGCCTTTTACGTTCAAAACTTCTCTGGTATTCTTATGTCTGTAGAGCCGCATGTTTTACTTATTGAGAAAGATACAAAAATCAGGGCAGAACAGTTTGGCTGATAAACCAGAATGTCAAAAATGGCAATTCAATGTTACCTCCTAGAATCTGACTACGATAATAAAATGCTTAAAATAAACAAACAAACAAAAAAAAAAAAAAATCCACTAGTGATCATCTAAAGAAATGTCCTATACGTACCTTTATAAAAATGAAATCATTTAAATAAAATGCAGACGAAACTGAAAGGGAAGAACAGTTAGGCCCAGCTTTAATGTTGTGGAACCCAATAACAAACTGAATAGAAAACTCTGCACCAAGGAGTTGGTAGGGACCAGCTTTATCACAGGGATCTCTCCCAAAGCATCAGCCTAGCGCCCTCTTTGGGCTTAGTTTACACAGGTTTTGAAAGAGAAGATACAGAAGCCTAAGAGCATGGTGAGTTTTCGTTGGGTAGCAATTTCTTCCTTGCCGAGCAGGAAGTCCTCGAAACAAGTCAGCCAACGAGGTGTGCTTGGGGACGAGAGAGCGCAGGCTGCGTGGCAGGCTGCAGTCAGCCCCCTCCGGCGTGGTCAGCTATGGCCGAGCAAGTCTACCCAAGGAGCAGCTGGGCTGCACAATCTCAGTGTCCTAAGGTGGCTGTCAGGCTACCGTCAGTTTTAATGCTTGAGAATTTCCAGCACATTAAGCTCTGCCACACACACTGGCATGCCCCTTTCCCATCTTTGGGGTAATCCAAAAGCGGATAGGAAGTCGGGAAATAGCACCTTACAAAAACCTTAACCACACAGGCAAAGGGCAATCAAAGTGAGTAAGCACAGGGCACACATCCCTGGGGAGAAGGAAGGAACTGAGGAAGAATGCCATGGTTGGCAGGGGTGTTTAAAGAGTATCAGTGTATTTCTCAAAAAATAAACAAATTTCTAAGAAAGAAAAAAGCCAAGGCAAGTCTTCCCAAAATGAGCACAATCTGAATGCAGAAGCTAACCCGGCCTTCGACGGTGGCAATGGAGTCCGCGGGAAGCAACAGGAGCCTTGGGCCCAGACACAGGAGAAGCCAAGTGGGGCCAGAAGCCACACATACCCACCGTTAGCTGTGAGTTCATTTACAGCTATGCCTAAGTGCTGCACAGCCGCCTCCATGTTCAGACGGGGTGAAAGCGCGCGAAGCGGGGACGAATGTGCCTGCGCGAAGATCCCAGCCGCTGGGACCGGGACCCTGGCTTCTCCTCACTAGGGGTCTTCACACGTAGGTGGTGTGGAAATGAGTCAGTCCCTCCAAGAAGAAATGCCACACAAAGACGCCACAAGGAAAGGGAGGCATGAGGATGACCCAGCGGGACAGAAACTAAAAACGAGGCCATTCGACAGCTGGACTTCGGTCAAATAATGAATTGAAAATGTCTACAACAACTGTCTCCGTTAGGGTCTTGGCACAGCGCATGAACACAGGGAACAAAAAGTAAAATAACCACAAAGATGAAACATGGACTGGCAGAGCTCAGGAGAGAAGCAGAGGAGTAAAATTCCTAGAAACGAGGGCACAGTGGAAACACCGGAGGAGACAGCACGAAGCCCAGGACGAGGTGGCGAGTACACAGGCACTCTTACAGCGGTCACTACATTCACATTTAAAACTTCTCTGATTATTCAAAAGGGTGCATCCATAAACCAAGGGAAGGTGCTCTCCCCCAGAAGACAGCAGAAAGCAGGATGCAAACAAGCTTTCATTACAGATTTCTGGAAGAGAAAACAGAAATAACCCAGCAGGGTACACCTTAAAAGTATTAGCCAAGAATTCCTTCCTGCAGAAAGAGAAGCTATGAATCTGAGCAGCACACCAAGTACAAAACAATCCCCAGGATAAAGTGAACCCAGGGTCTCCCGTGTGGCAGAGCTAAGAGCATCAGTAGTAGACACCAAAAAGACGAACACAATGACAAGCAACAACAGTCACACTGCCAGCTGCCAGGACCCTGAGTGAGGCCACCTGGCTCCCACCACCTCTGCCCTGCCCTCTGCCTGGAGGAGGAGGGGACACTGCTGTGGGGAGACGGGGAGGACATGAGGCTGCCCCTAACAGGGATGGTGGGTTGTGTAGACAGAACATGTGGCCATGACAGAAAACCAAGTTAGATAAAAATGAAACTGGCGGCCTGGACTCTGGCCTGTGCTACTGGCAAAGGCTGTTGAGGCTGGCGTCAGTCCAGAGCAGGCTGGCACATGGCCCGCTGCATCCCGGATGGTCCGCAAGAACCACAGCCAGGCCACAGCCAGCCAGGCCCTGGCCCTCAGGCTGGCCGGGCTGCTTGTGGCTATTGGGGCTTTCTACCTTTACTTTTGCTTCTGCCGCTTGGTCCTCTTGTCGTATGCGTCACAATAAGGAGAGCAGCTCTGCGTCACTCAGCAGCCCAGCGGGTCCCGGGAGACCACAGCCCCGGACCACAGGGCACTGCCCATCCCTCGCAGCAGTGTTCTAGAAACAGGCAGAAGTGACACAAGGGAAGGAAACTCCCAACCCGAGAGGTATCTGGACGGGTTGCGTGCTCTAAGATAGAAGAGTGGATTTTGGGAACAAGGGGGGATAAGGGCAGAATGTATCCACCGGGGGAAAGAAAGCTTCTGTTCGACAGAGGGGCACCCAGTGGGTTCCCAAGGACTCTGCCTTTTCTAGGGAGTTTTACCAAGCAAATCCATGAGATGAGGCTGGCCTAAGATGGGAACTTGCCAGATGGGCCTGAGGTGGGACAAAACTGTGGTCGAGCAACAGAATTACAAGCATAACTGATCAGGCAAAATTAACTAACTTGGGACCAAAAGGGCCAGTAAGTTATGTAGGAAGTGGACACGAACGTAGGGCTTTTGCCATAGGGGTTCGGTCAACGGCTCTTCCTGGCTTGGTCAAGGGGCCTGACAGCTATTTAGATACCAGTCCTTGTGTCCATCTGCAGGGAGGTATAGAAGTGCACCTGCTCACTCTTCCGTCTTGAGGTCTGACCCACAACAGACACGCCCGTCTCTCCGTTTGCAAGGTGTCCCATGTTCTACATGTAGTAAGGATTAGCTCATATGTCACTTTAACAACAGGACACACATATTGAACAGTGTATTCATAGCTACCCGGGAGTACTACATGGTCTTCAAGATGCAAAGACCGGCAAATCAATCTGAAAAAAATACAGACAAGGTCAGGTGTGACAGGATCCACGGTTTATGCTGCTTGTAAAGTATGTAAAGAAGCCAAATCTAGAACACAAAAAATAAAGTCAACTAAAGAGCTGAGTACCATAAAAACGTAAGAATAAAGGCCACCCTTAAGCGAAAGAAACGCAGTCGTGGCAACACATGCAGACAGCGCTGCTGGCAGGGGCTCTGCTGGCCACCGCGTGCTTTCTGCACGTTCACGTCTCGTGCGGTCCTTGTGTTCTGTTTCACTAAAAACCAAGTGCGACGCTGGGATGGGCAATGGGATGGGAAAGGTGCACTGTTAAAGCAAGATGTGTAAATGTCATGCCACAGATGCACAAATTCTATTAAGATACTAATGGAAGATACCTAGCTAACAGGTACACATGCAGATCCTCACAAGCCATTTGCTGCTCAATCATGCAGTCGTCTAACAAACAAACCATAATGGCTTACTAATTACACCAATAACTTTGAGTAAACCATCAGCTAGAATATACAGAGGCACACAGTACTTGAGTGAGGGGATGTTTTTGCCAACCCACAGTATTAACTCTAGGACGACAAAGTGAAGCACATAGCTTTTAATAGTCTAAAATTTATGCATGCATATCTATATCAATATTTTATTGTACAAAGCCGGGCGTGGTGGCTCACGCCTGTAATCCCAGCACTCGGGAGGCTGAGGCAGGAGGATTGGTGCGAGTTCGAGACCAGCCTGGGCTACAAAAGTGAGCTCAGGACCAGCCTCAACTGCATAGCGAGACCCTGTCTCAAAAAGACAAAAAAAAAAAATTTATTGTACAGAAAAAAAATAAGACAGTCTCAAACGAGCATACTAGTTTTTACAAGCAACAAATTGGTAGGCTTAAGTTTTAGTGATCCTAAAATCTAATTTGCCTTAATTATGAAAAAAAAAATCAAATGGTCACTGCACCACGTGAAGCAACCTGGTTACTCTAATAAGTATTCCAAAGAAAGTGACCAATTATACATGTTAAATTCAAATTCACTGGCAAACTAGATAAAAATCTTAAGGGTACATTTTTCAATTTCCTTAATGAAAAAGACAAAGTATTAAATCTCATTTGAAGTAAGTTTATGCAAAAACATCAACAGGTTTCCAAGGAGCGTGTGCACGCACGCGCACACCTGGTGAGGCTGTCCGTAGAGGACACGCCACCCGCCCTGCTCAGGTTGGCCTGCCCCTGTTACATTTACCAAGGTAAGGTCTGGTGGATAAAAGATGGAAGACACACCTCCTCTGTTGGTTTACTCCCGCTCTCATACAGTGCTAAGCAAAACACAAATATTATTCCACTACTGTAACTGGATGGTTCCCAAGAACCTGCTCTGCCCGGCTGTCCTGTGGACCCAGGCCTCTGTCTAAAGGACACAAAGCCAAGAGGGTCTGCCCACAGCAAAGCTTCGGGTGCAGAGGTGCAGAGCCCAAGCCCTTCAGTAACGAGGCGCCATACTCCTGAGGAGGGAGTCAGTGCACGGCCTTGCTTGCCTTGGGTTTGGCACTATCCAGTGAGGCCTTCCTCTCCAGCCTCTGTCACATTTTCTGTGATACACAGTCATCATCTCTGGACAAACAGTTCACAAATAAATCTTATCATCACTACATCTCTTCTCTAATGGCAGAGGTGGCATGATCTGACGAAGAAAGCCCCCCATCACAGCACATAAGAGATGGCCACGGGTTATGAACTGCATCCGTGTCCACTGGGAAAGATGGGAAATGCACGAGCTATCAGTGGACAGTCCGGGGCCTACAGCCTCCTCGTAGCAAGAGAGAACCACTCACTTGTGTTACTGCTGCCACCGAAAGCCTCCGAAACCTACATATAGACACCAGAGACTGTGCTTCCAGGACCCGCAAGCCCGTGAGCACCGACCTGCTGGGCGCGGGCCATGCGGTGGCCCGCCTGCTCGTTACATGTGATGAAGGGCGTTATCAGAATAGAAGTCCCTTTAGGAGAGGGAGGCAACCTACATGGGCCCCACCCCTGCTGGCTGCAACCAAACCACACTGCTGCCTCACAGGGGTGCCTCGCAGGGACAGCAGTATACCCCTGCCACCATCTTATCAAAATCTGGAACCGGCAACCTTGATTGCCTGATTATCTGAGATCATCCGGAGAATGACTCTGCTACTCGGCTCTCATCTATACCTGGGTGGGCAGGAAGGCACTCATCTCACTCCCTTCCTCATGGTCAAGACCCAACACCCCACACCCACAAAACAAAGGAGAGGGTCACTCAGCTCGAAGTAGCAGCCCCTGGTCAGCAGAAACCGTGTTGAGAGAGGGGCTGGCGAGGGAACGCTGCTGCCCTTGTGCTGAACAGGAGGCAGAGAGAAGGGAGCAGCAGCGGGGAGAGGCTACACCCTCAGGCCTCAGCCTGAGCCCCACTTCCTCTGAGAAGGCCCCTGCACCCGGTCACCTTTGAAACACGCTGCCTCCCAAGGAGGAGAGTTCTGGGATGCTTCTCAGTCTCCACCTTCACACAGTGTGGTATCCTAGACGCTTTAGCAAAGCACAGGTGTGCCAGAGGGTGACAAGGAATAAAACTGAGACTGCCGTCTCAGCAAAGGTCCCACATTCAAGTGGCAGGGGCACTGATGTAATTACCTGAAGAACATATCATGAATTGCCTGAACTCCTCCTCAGTTCAGGGGAAGCCCCGTCCCACACTGTGGAGGTGACCGTGGTCTCACCTGTCCTCGGGACTTCTGGTCCTGAAGCCTGGCCCCAGTGTGGTGGCGTAGGGACCCAAAATGGTGACCGAGCCAGCAGGGTGCCACCACTGGAGGGTTTACACGGCTGCCCTGGGAGAAGCAGCTGGCTCCCGCTGCTGTAGGACCCCTCCAGGCCTGTGTTTTGCGGCTCCGGCAGGGCCTGCCCCTCCACACAAAAAGCTCCCTTCCGGTCTCTACCCACACAGGCAGGCCGCGGCCAACGCCCCGTCATCTGGCCAGCTAAGCCCCCTGGTGCTTTGGCCCCAGAGATCTTGTCAGGGCCACAGAGTGCAGACATGCAGAAGGGGCAGGGATGGAGGGCAACTCTCAGTCTGCCCTGCATCCAAGCCAAGTGCCACATGGGAGCCCCTCCAAGCATTTTATGTCACCTTTTCTCTTATCCTTAGAAGAATGTCTGGGAAGACAGTAAGCCCTGAGGTTAAAATAGGTTCCCTCTAGTCTTACTATGACTCCTTGTTTCATAAAATTTAGAATATCAATTTCCCATTAAAAAAGTATTTCTATCCTGTCACATATTCATAGAAAGATGTCTACAGTTATTTTCTTCAGTGTCAGTAATGACATTTTGGGAACTAGGAGAAATTTCACCTAATTTATTATATTTAATTTCCTACACTGGTTAATTTCTTTATAATAAAGATAAATTACTCTTTGGAAAATAAAGAACAAAATTAAAACTTAAGCTGACTTTCAGGATTAAGCAGCCACAGAGATGGATGGGCCACTTAATGGAACAGCGCTGAGGCGCTTGGTTTGTTCTGTGGGAAGCCGTGTGGGAAATGGAGAATTCCACCCAGGGGCTTTAAGTTCGGGGTGCTGCGGCTGTGTACACTGAGAGCTGTCCCTCACCTTGGCCAGGTGCTGTGTCCAGGATGCGGGGGAACCCGGAAGAGGAGCCTGGGTCAGGGAAGAAAACAGGCCACCTACTGACACACAGGCAACATTTCAGGGCAATGTGGAAAAACAGGCAAAGCACAAGGGAAGACAGCAGGCCACCCTGTGTCCAGGGTGCCCTCGGTGTGGAGCTGTGGGGAGTCGGGAGGGAATCGCTCTCTCAGGAACGCCAGCGGCACATGGCTTCACAGGAAGGAGCGGTCCCTGCGTGCAGGGCTCCTCCGAGTCACGGTCCGTGGGAATCAGACGCTGCTTCCTGGGATAGTAACATGGGATTGAAGGGGCCTCCAGACGAGCAGGAGGAACGTTCTAGAGCCGCAGGTCAGAGGGCAATGGCAGGTGCTTGGGTGGGAGCCAGGAAGGTAATGGGGTGATAATGCGACTGAGAAGTGTAGGCAGCTCAAAAGTAGGGGGTACAGGAGAAGGAGGAACAGGACAGTGCCATTAGCTGGCACACGCAAGCGCAAGGCCAGCCCCCTGCGCACTCTGTGCAGTCCAAGACGGAGGGGCGCGAAGGCAGTGTCCCCGCAACAGGGGACCCACACAGGTGTTTGTGTTTTTGTTTTTGTTTGTTTTTTTGTTTTTGTTTGTTTTTTTTGCAGGACCGAGGACTGAACTCAGGCCCTTGCACTCGCTAGGCAAACGCTTATGCTACTGAGCTATCTACTCGGCCCCTCTGCGAGACATGGGACAGGATGTGAGGAGCAAGAGGGGAGGGCTCACCCAGGAGTGACCTAGTGGACAGCTAGAAAGACCGTGACATGCTGAAAGGCAGAACTTTATGAACAGAGCAGGATGCTCTTAAAAAATACAAGCTGCGCTTCGTGAGGCCTCATCTAACTGCAGCAGCACCTGCAACCCCCAGCGCTGAGGCGAATCCACACGGGGCAGGAATGGGAAAGCCAGGGCGAACGGGACACAGGTGAGGTGACCCGCGATGACCACGGCGCAGTAACAGCGGAACCACAAGTGGCAGCACTGCAGGAAGAAGACAGGGATGAAACTCCAACCACGCCGAGCACAAGGGCTGAGTCACACAGCGAGGCTGCTCCAACCACAGCAGCCGCAGCGCTCCCCACAGACAACACCGGCGGCAAAGCAAAGGCAGGTTAACTTCAGGTGGGTTCCGCTATAACTAAGGCACACACGGAATTCAGTTATGGGAAGCATACCTTCCAAAGCGCAGTGAAACAGGAAAAGTGGCCCCTCACTGAGCGCAGAGGCTACCTTCCAGACGCCTCGCGGTAAGTGAAAACCAGCTAGCAGTGCCATTATGCTTATTTGAGTATTTATGTATATTTTCAGGCTTTACAAACCATTCCCACACTCTTAAAAGCCTTCCTCACATTTTAAAAACACTTCTAATGTTCTTAACAACTTTCTAAACTCGCAAACCTACGTTAATTTTAACAACATGGGAACACTGTACAGTACTGCAAAATCCCACAATATAGCACAAAATCTCAATAAATAATTTAGATATTATATATATTATACAATATCTAAATTACAAATAGTACGTTTATACGTTATCATATATACTAATATATTTGTAATATCTAAGTTATGCATTTGTTTTTCATATTTTTAGGGAAGGGTCTACAGAGTGTTCAGGGTCTTCTTTCTAGATTAGACTCGTAGTGATCCACCTATTCACAGCCTCAAAAGACCTGGGAGCATACCACCAGGCCCAGTCTCCACTGCCTCTCAGTGTGCCCTGTGTGGGCCCCGTAGAGCAGGCCGGGGGATCAAATCCCTGGCTCCTTAATCCAATGAGCTACTTGGCTGGCCCTAGATTAATATTTTTTGAAAACCCCCAAAACAGTAAGTCCAAGAAAGCTGATTCGCAAAATAGCAAGGGACCACTGTATTACTGAAGAAAAACTTGTCAAGAGCACGTGAAGTTATGAGAGAATTTTCACAGATTGAACTGAGAGCTCCCTGGAGCTTTCACCTTTTGACTTACTTTTTTATATAACTTCATAAAATCCAACTGTAAGTCTTTTCCAAAAAACACCAGAGAAAATTATTTAAAAGAAATATGCAGGGAAGAAAATCACTGGGTATACTGCTAAACGACAGGTCCAAAACGAAGTTCTCCTGCTCCAGGACTCAGAGCACGCCTGTCCACAGCAGACCCTACCGAATGGACGTCTTCCCACCCCCTTTGCTGCTTGTGAGGTGCTGTGAACAGAAAACCAAGCCCAATGTGCAAACAGCTCTTAGACAGAGGCCAAACCACCTGAAGAGCGGTAACAGCTACATGCTTCTGTGCCTTCTTTGGACGAGAAAGACCAAAGACGAAGCTCGCCTGTTAATGAATGATTCTGTGTGTGTTAAAATTCAGATCTACAAAATACACTCCCAACAGAGACTTAAATTTAGAAAAACAACCGCCTTACTTCTTAGACAATGCATCGTCACGGACTTCCCTAAGGATGGGAAAACCACAGCAGCAGGGAGGGATCCTGGGTCCACCCAAGCAGACAATTTCCTTAATTCAGCGAATTTCAAAGGCAGTGATTCACAGATGGGAAGCATATTCTCAGGACTGAAAGACTCAAAACTGCCTAAGTCTCTCTCTCTCTCTCTCTGGTCTTTTTGAGACAGGGTCTCACTATGCAGTTCAGGCTGGCCTTGAGCTCAATTTCATAGCCCAGGCTGGTCTCAAACTTGCACCGATCCTCCTGCCTCGGCCTCCCAAGCGCTGGGATTACAGGCGTGCAGCACCACGCCCGGCTGCCTAGTCTCTTGAGCCCCACCAGCCCTACTGTACTTCCCACTGGAGCACACTACATAAAATGTCAAGGAAACTGAGGCCAACCAGAAAGACAAAAGCCTCAGGAAAAGCAAAGCTGGAGCACGAGGCCAACACCCAGGCAGCGAAGTGAGGCCTCACAATAAACTGTGACCATGCACACCTCCTTCCAAGCTTTATCAAGAGCAACATCTACGCACGTACCAGTGTGGGGGTGCTCCAGGTGATCCTGGGAACCCCAGTGAAACAGTCCCCAACACGCCCGTGCTAAAAGCAGCAGTGGAAGACCCTAAAAACACAGACCCTAAGAGCAGACAAAGGCTAGAGCACAGAAACCTAGATGCCAGAATTTATCTGTAATGTCACAGGAAGAAAATTTATCTTTAAATGTAATTTTTAAAATTAGCTTATTCTAAGTATTTCTCAAAGCATACAGAATAAATGCATCATTGTTACAACATATAAAATACATTTCTTATAAAATACATCTGAAGTAAAACCGAGCATCTTACCTTAGTCCGAAGATGTGTGATTGTTCGTAGTTGAATAAAGAATGAATCTTAGCTTCAGAATTTAAAACGATCAGCCGATCAATCATATCCTGAAACAGAACGGCACTGTTATGGAAACCAATCCAAAAAAGTTAAATCAATGAATTCACGCTTAAGCCTGTGCTCTTCAAAGCCACCTTTAACTGCAGCGCTCTGCGCTGCCTGGGCCGGGCACGGCCCACTGGGGGCGCAGGATCTGCGCCCCTTCCTTCAGCACGTCTGCCGCTGCGCCAAGGCGCTGGCCACAGGTGCAGGCTCCACTTCGGGACGGGTGAGCCACTCGTGCTGGGGGGAATAATGACAAAGTGGGTCACCATGTAAACCACTTGGAAAATACACACGAAGCCTGCAACTATGGAACGTGAACAGCGGACCTGCGATTTTCATCTCACAGCATTTAAGCTTTCAGTAATAAGGGTTCCCAGGCTCAAGAAGCTGACCGCTGACGCAGCAGGGAAGCCTGGCTTCCACCTAGGATACAGCCACTCCGCCCACGGCTGGGCTTCCGGCACCAATGCTCCTGACAAGGCTTCCCGAGATGTCAGGGCAGCAGAAGTGGTCAGCGCAGCTGCCACTGGCTGTGCCCAGGGGCTGCCACACGGTCCTGAGACCTCTCAGTGAGCTGTGACACCTTGCATGGGGGGGGCACTCTTCTCCCTCAGTGCTCCTATTCCTCAGAGAACCCCGCTACCCTCCGGTGAGCTTCAACTAAAACCTTTCCGTGGTCAGGAAGACACAAAACAAGAAAGGCTCTGCTGGGCAGTGAAGTCTAGGAAAGGTAACCGAGAACTTTGTAAACAGCGATAGAAAGATCAGGTCACCAAATAAAGAGCCCGGGAGGGAGTCTACAAAGAGGAGGGAACAGCGGGTAACTCCAAGGTTGTGCTTGCAGATGCTAACTGGCCCATGCACATACCTGCCCTGCACGCTGCATGCTGGAGCTCGAGGGACACTTGTGCCACTCCCCCGCACCACGGGAATGCAGGAGGGACAACTCACGGCGGATCTGACCACTGAGCAGAGATGAGCTCCGGTGGCCCCCAAGGCCCCATCACCGCCATCTGCTCTATGGGGCTGAGCAAGCCTCACGTCACACAAGGGGACAGGGACGAGGCACGCCCGGCTGAGTGTCCCATCCGCTCCCTGCCCTCCTGCCTGGCACGTGGGTCACACACAGGCAGGGCTCGTGGCTCCTCCAGCACGTCGGTATTCTCCATGCTTGGGAACTGTACTGTCTCTGACAGCATGAGTGCTATCACTGTGCTCACGGGCCATCCTCGCAACGCGACCGGGACTCTCTGAGCACCACTAGCCCTTCCTAGGAGAGGCCGCCAGCTCATCTGAGAAGAGCACTACAGTCTTCCCTAGGGGCCACGAGGTGCACAGCCTGAGCCCACACCTCTTCCTGACCCAAAGCCATCCACCCTGGTGACTCTGGATCTGCACAGCTGGCAGTAAGGCTGCTGGGAAGAACCTCAGAGCAGCAAGCTCGTGGGGAGAGGCCGCAGCTAGCCGTCAGTGTGGCGCGCTGTCAGAAAATGAACGTCACAGCGAGTGATTGCTTCCATGACGGGAGCACAGGGGCCTAGCAGCCTCAGGGAAGCCCGCCTATGAGGCCTCCCAGGACAGCATGTGCGTCCTAAAGCAGGCAGCAGCTTCCCTGCAACTAGCCACAGCAAGCGGGGCCAGGGCCTCGCAAAGAGCAGCACAACCTTCTTGCACGACACTGTCCAGCCGGAGAACAAGCTCAGTGCATGTGGCCAGCCTGGGAGAGACTAGAAATACAGAGAAGCCCACCTGAGTAGGTGCAGGATGGCCTCAGCTCCTCGCCACCCAGCAGGTCCACGCCATGCAGACCTCTGTTCCCAGCCACAGGAGGAGGGCAAGGTAGATGTGCACCCAGACCTGCCTTTCCAGGGGCACCGGGCCTCCATGCCACCTGGGGGTGGCAATGAAGGGACCGGTTGAGGTCGGGGATTCTCCAAAGGAGGGAAGGACAGGAAGGCTGCCCTCCTGGGGCTCAGTGAGTCCCGTGGTATCATGGCCTCCCTGGCAGACAGCGCCACCTCCTCCCCAGGAGCTGTGATGCCATCCTGTTTGGCAAGGGTATTTGCAGACCCTCTGTAATTAAAACTCTCCTTTATCTCTCCACTAAAGAGAATTGAGCCAGGACCTTCAGACTAAACTACACTACATCCTTGGCACTCTTTCTTTCTAGACAGGGTCACACTACATCATTAAGTTGCAGCTCTGGACTTAAGAGTTTGTGATTCTGATGCAAATTCATCCTGGGTCATCTTGATGGGCCCTAACTGCAAGGCAAATGTCCTTATTAGCAAACACAAAGACACTGAAGAGGCAGAAGAGGCCCAGGGCTTGTGAACAGAGGAAGAAACTGTGGTTAAGTGATAACAAGGAACAAAGGCAGGAGCTCAAGGTCCCGGAAGGTCCTGGGGCAAGGCTGGCCCTGCTGGCACTCTGAGGACTCTGGAGTACCCAGGGCAGAATTCTGTCCTAAGTCACTCCATGAAATGCAAACAGCAGAGGAGCAGCAAGCCCACGCCAGGGGAGCGGAGGGCTCTGGACTTCTCACCTGGAGCCAGCACCAGCGAGACAAGCAGCTCGCAGTACAGCAACTAAGCACTGGACAGCACCCCACCACAAGCGGTGACACACATCCTGGGCCTCTCATTTAGCAAGGTCCACTTAACGCTCACAGCCACCTGTGGTGGAACAGTGTCACTGCGCCTCTTGGAAGTGCTGCACATGTGCTGAGAATAAGCTGTGTGTGCTTAACGTGGGCAACGTGATGCCCTCAGAATAAACAATGACTAAATAAATGACTTTGGAGCCGGGCATGGTGGCGCGCGTCTATAATCCCAGCACTCGGGAGGCTGAGGCAGGAGGATCACTGCGAGTTCGAGACCAGCCTGGGCTACAAAAGTGAGCTCAAGGCCAGCCTGAACTGCATAGTGAGACCCTGTCTCAAAAAGCCAAAAAAAAAAAAAAAAGACTTTGGAGACAACTTTATGACTTTCACAGCCACAAGTCATGCACCAAGCTCATCCATCAACTCTAACATTTACCCCACACACACACATGGCTTTAGTTTGTGATGGACAGGGATCTTTAGTGGCCACATGTGCTGGGGTAGGCATGTCACTATATACCTACTAGCATGGCTCAAGCAGGAGGACTGCAAGCTTGAGGTCAGACTGGGACACTTGAGACCCTATCTCTAAATAAAATCAGAAAGGGCTGGAGATGTAACTAAGCGGCAGAGCACTTGCCTCACCTGCACAAGTCTCTGGGTTCTACCTCTGTGGGGAGGGCCAGAGAGGAAGGCGGCTGGAAGAGGGGGAAAGGGGAGGGAAAAGCGCAGAGGGGAGGGGAGGGGAGGGGAGGCGGGGCGGGACGGGACCGGACGGGACGGGACTGGACGGGCCGGGACGGGACAGGGCAATTAGCAGAGCACTGCTGCTGGCTTGGTAGCTTTCAAGCACAACGCTTAGTTGCAGGCATTCTGTTGAAGCCACAGATGCTGACTTGCCCCTTCCGTGTAACCAAGCGTTTGCCCCCGGACTGATGCTCGCCTCTTCGCTGCACTGTCCCTGCCCCCACAGCCACTATTCCACTCCCTGCTGCTGCATGATGAACTATTTTGGAGTCACCGTGTAAGCGGTATCACTCAGCCTAACACCCTCTTCCCTGGGGTGGGCACATGGTGGGGAGCTGGGACACACACACGTCACAGGCAGGTAGGCTCGCTTCCCTCCTCTCTTCCTGCCCTCCCCTAGCCTATCATCCCCACAGCACCACAAACTCTACCTCTCACGTACATGTCATCACTTTTCTTTTGCTCTCTAAAATATTGATACCCGGAGTCTTCACTCAAGAAGAACCATGAGATATTTAACCTTCTTTGTCTGATTTGTTCAGTTCTCTTTATGGTCTCAAGACCTATTCATTTTCCTATGAAAGTCTCAATTTATCCTTTTTTAAAAAACTTTATCCTTCTTCACAGCTGAGTAGGACTCCACTGGGCACAGGCCACACTTTCTCCAGCCAGTCCCTGCTGGTGGGCACGCAGGTGCTCCTACGATTCAAGGTTAGGAGTGCGCCGCTTTAGCCAAGGGTGTGCACACGTCACTGTAATGCAGTGACTCCTTCCCGAGGAAGGCATCCGGAAGGGCGACAGCTGGGCCAAAGGGCTTGGCTATTTGGGGTTTTGCAGAATTTCCATCTCACTGATCCCCAAGTTCACAGACAATGGCCAGTGGTTCTCCCCACACAAGCACCACTTCCCCATGACTCACTGTCTTCTGAGTTCTTGCTGATAGTCATTCTCTCCGGAGTTAGAAGGGAATCTCCGAGTTGGTTTGATTTGCATTTTGTAATGGACAAAGACCCTGAACATGTTTTATACACTTAAGGAAACGCTTACTTCTTCTTGTGAGAAATACAAATTTATCCTGACTGCCTATTGTAACTGGACCCCTTCCTGGAGAGGATCTAATCACCTGAGGCCTTCATGCAGCCCAGCCGCCCACACCTCATCTGAAGAGCAGGTGCAAACCTCGCCCATCCTGGAGCTTGTCTCTTCATCTGTGGGCTGCTTCCTTTGCGACGCAGGAGCTGCTCGGTGCACTGCCATGCCAGTTGCTGCTTACAGAATTACGTCCTGTGTAAACAGCATCTGTTCACAAAGGCTTTGCCCACGCCTATGTCTCTGTGAGTTTCGTCTCTTTTATCTTACAGCAGATACACTGCTTCTCCTCTTCTGTCTGGGTCTTTGATCTGTTTTGATCTGACTTTACTACCCTGGAGATGTAAGGACTTCCATCCGTGCACACCGGTAGACGGCCACCTTGCCCAGCACCATTGATTAAAGAGTTGCCTTTTCTCTGGCATATTTCTGGCTTGTGAAAAATTAGGTGACTGAAGGTTCACAGGCTTATTTTTGCAGTCTCAATTCTACTGCACTGTCAACATATCTATTTTTGTGCCAGTACCTGGCTGTTTTTATTACTGTAGTTTTGTAGTATGACTTGAAATCCAGGATTGAGTGCTACCTGCTTTACTCTTTCTGCCTAGGATTCGTGTGACTGTTCTGGGATTCAGCTCAACCCGTTGAAATTTTAAAATGTTCTTTTGTAGTCCTATGATGAAAGATGTATTTTGACTAAAATTTCATTAAATCTGTACATCATTCCCGGTAACATGGCCATTTGGACCACAGAGGTCTGACCTACACATAAGACGGTTTTTAATGTCCTATTTGATCTCACTTTGCAGAGTACTATAGTTTTCATTACAGAAGTCTTTGAGTTCCTGAGTTACATGTTAAGTTCTGGGTGTTTAGCTTTCTCAGAGCTACTGCGAGTGGGACTCTCTTCTCGGGGTTCTTCCTCAGGGCGCTCACTGTTGCTGCCCAAGGACGCCACTGATGTCTGTGTGCCGACCACCTGCTTGTTAGCTCTCCATGTCTGTGGGGGAAGAGTTCTCGGGCCTCTACCACCTGCTTGTTAGCTCTCCATGTCTGTGGGGGAAGAGTTCTCGGGTCTCTACGTAAAGGACTGTGCGTTCTGCAAATATAGATACTGGGCTTCTTCCTTTCCTATTTAAGGAAATTCTCTCTCTTGCCTGATTTCTCTGGACTAGGGAGAGCAAATATCCTCATCTTGGTACTCATTTTAGAGGCTTTCCGCTTTCCCCTGTCTAATATGCCATGGGAAGTAGGTTTGTCATAAATGGCTTTCTGTCAGGTTGCCACAGGTCCCTCTATACCTATTTTCCTCAGGGTTTTTACCACGACTGGATGTTGGATTTTGTGAAAGACTTTTTCTGTGTCTACAGAGGTGTGTGTGTGACTTTTGTCCTTGTTTCTGTCTGTGTAGTAAACCACATTGACTGATTTCATATTTCGAGGCATCTGTGCATCCCTGGAATGAAGCCAAGTTGGTTATAATAGGTACTGCAATCAGTTTGTAAACACCTTGAGAGATTTTGGATCTGTATTCCTTAAGGAAATTGGCCTGTGGTTTTCTTTTCTTTGTTGAGTTCTTGTCTGGTTTTGGAAGCAGGGTAATAATCCTTTCAAGGAATGAATTTGGCAGAGTACTGCTGTTAGTTTTTCCTGGAATTTCTAGTAAATACCACGGTGAATCCATTGGTCTAGAGCAGCGGTTCTCAACCTGTGCGTCTTGACCCAGAGGGGGTCGAACGACCAAACACAGGGGTTGCCTAAAGCCATCAGAAAATGTTATTTATTTGGAATTACAGTTTGGAAGTAGCCACCAAAATTGTTTTTTGGTTTGGGGTCACTGAAACATGAGGAACTATATTGCAGGGTCACAGCATTAGAAAGGCTGAGAACCACTGGTCTAGAGTGTTCTTAGTTGACAAAGTTTTTATTATTGCCTCTATTTCATTTCCTATTATTGCTCTACTAAGGATTTATTTATCTTCTTAGTTCAGTTTTGGCAATTCGCATGCCTGGGAATTTCTGCATATCTTCATAGTTCTCCAGTGTACTGGAATAGAGGTTTCAAAATAGCTTCTTGTAACTATCTAAATGCTGCTGATGACTTCATCTTTTTTTATTTCCACTGAACTTATTTTTTTCTTTCTTTTGGTAAATTTTGCTAAAGGTTTTTCAATTTGATTATCTTTCCAAGGAGCTAACTTTGATTCACTGATCTCTTGTAATGTTTTTCAGTCGCAATTTCATGAATTTCTGCTCTGATCTTGAAAATGTCTTTCCTTTTACTGGTTTTGGATTTGAATCATTGCTGGTCGCCTAGGCCCTTGAGATGCGTCCTCAGTTCATTGATCCACTCAGCTCCTTCAGTGTCACTCACAGTCATAAACTTCCTCTCAGGAAGGCTTGCATTGTGTCCCGCAGGTTTTAGTAATTTAAGCTTTCGATGCCATTTGGCTCTAGGAACTGTTTAATTTCCTCCATGATTTCCTCTAGGATTCATTAATCATTAGATAATTTAATCTCCATGTGTTTGTACAGTTTCTGTGGTTTCTTGGCAGTAAAATATTGTGCATGTGATGGTGAAGAAGGTATTGGATGTCACTGGCCTTATACCTCCTCGAGTGCAATGTAAAAGCTATCCGGAGGCTGGAATTTTGCAGCATAGTGGACACCAAGCCATGAAAGGCCAAGATCCAGGATGTAAACAACCTGTGAAAATTCAGAAGGAAAAGAACAACACACACACACACACAAAGCAGGCAAAAATAAATGAAAGGCCATTAGAGAGAAAAAAAAGTCAATGGTCCTTAGACACAGGAAAAGGTTTTCTATTCATAATGAAGAAAATAAACATTTAGCCCTTTAATCCGTCAGACAGGCCAGTATGTTTCCAGTCACACAGTCATATTAACTGCCCCACAGGAAGAAGACGCTGTACCTCACTGAGTGAACACAGTAGTCCTTCCTGGACGAAGAAAACCAGTAACAGAGTCCACAAAATGTACCGATTACATGTGAATGTGCCTTTCAACCCACTGACCACACTGCTGGGACTCCAGTCCCAAGCACAGTTCTGGACAGCACCAAGGTCCCCACACCTCCAAAGCTGAGCCCCTGCTGCATGGAGCTTCTGCATATCTGGCCAACCCTCTACTGCCACCACGGAGGGCAAGAGCAGGGGAGTGCACTTGACCAACTTGGAAGCTATTTAAAAACCAAGTTTCAGGGGCTGGGGAGATAGCTCCATGGCACAAGTGCCTGCCTGGCAAGCACAAGGTTGTGAGTTTGAACCCTGGTCCCGCCAATGAATAAATAAATACCAGGTTTCTTTCTAAGGAGTCACAGAACAGCACTGCTCTATGGCCAAGATTCTGAGAGCAGGTTCTAGAGCTCATGGGAAGCCCACAAGTGACAGTCCATGATGGCCAAGGAAGTCAGCCTCACAACTGCAAAAGAGCTAAGTTCTCCCAAAAGTAAGAGAAAACGCCTCTTCCCAGAGGCACCCTTAGCTCCCTTGAGCCCTGGTTTGAGCCTCGAGTACAAACCCCAGTGGCACAGTGTCTGAAGAGGGGAAGAACCCAGAAACCCCCGTGTACACTTGCTGAGCTGAGTTTTTCCTCAAGCCATTATGTGTGCACTGTGTAATAAACAAATAAGTAACCCTGCCCACTCAAGGCACACTCAGGAACCAGCCTGCTCAGGAGAAATGAAATACACATCAGCAAGCACAGACATAGGCTCATAGTGTCATGGTTTCTTTTCTCTTTGCTGAATCAAAACACAGGACACCTAAGACTGAAGGAGGAAAGGCTATTCACTGAGCAGTTCCTAGAGGTTTCAGTCCATAATGTGTGGACTCCCAGGCTGGTGGAGCAGCTGAGGGGCATCGCAGAACAGTTCACAGCACACAGACAACAGAAGAGCCGGCAACAAGCGATCAGCCTCTTTCTGTCCCTTGTACCTCATCCAGGCCACCTACCTCCGTCCTAGCCCCGCATCACACACTCGGGATCCAGCCCCCGTGGAAGGTCCCACCTGTGAGAACACCAGGCTTTGGGGAGACATCCAGATGGCTAAAGCACAAAGAAACCTCAGTATGAACCCTGATGAATTTGTCTAGTAAGATTTTAAACAAAATGAGGTTACCATCCTTGCATGTCCACTGAAAACCCCAGACACAAGGTCAGCTTTTAACAGAAAAACTTTCTAGTGCCTAGGCTGTAATTCTTACCTAAGACTTTTTATTATAAGGACAGTCTGTGATGGTGGCCAATTCTAGGCCTGAGCCACAAACTGCACACAATGAGGCAGAAACACAGCGAAGAAACATCCAACACCAATGTGTACTATCATGACAGCTCACTAGCCAAGGAGGAAAGGTCTCGACAGGGACTGCTCTGTTCTGGAAGAAACATGCGCCTACCAACGGCCATGTCCCAAGAGTAAGAACGGTAGCAATAACCCTGAAGCCCTCCGCCTCGAGACAGCTAGGCCAACAACTGACTATTCTAAAAACATGTAGTCAAGCGTTTATTCTGTTCTTCCTGAAAAATAACTATTTCAAGGTTGCTTTTATTAAATTTTCCTAAAGAATTTAATTAAATATAAAAAGGGCAGAATTAGAGCCATCATGTCATACCCGCTGGTGACACAGGGAAGCTGTGCAGCCCAGTTTCTCCAGTGAGTCCATGGCCTGGATACACAAAGGGAGGGAGAACAGCTGCCCAGGCATAAAGGACTGGGAGACAGCAGAATGCCTGAGCGGACAGGCAGGCCTTGCTCAGACTGCGAACCAACAGCAGGAGAGACAGCCTTGCGCAGAGGCAGCTCCAGGAAGGCGGGTGGGCTACGTGCTGATGGCACCGGGGGCCACAGCTACCATGGCAGGCGTGGGAGTGCCCCCAGGACTTGCCAGGGTCACTCAAGGGGAAGTGAGGCCAGTGTCCTTAGCGGAATAGGTACTGAATCACTACAGGCGAGCTGACAGCATTCTACAAGTGCCTCAGAAGTCAGAGGCAGAGCAAAGTGGCAGAAAACTGGAGAAATATGGAGAACAGACGGGAAAAGACTAGTTTAGAAAAACGCAAAAAAAGCTGAAATTCTGTGATAGTAGATGAGGGCACACAATGCACTTCCTAAGCAACTCTGAAAATGTTCACCTCAGAAAGAGAAGGCCCACACACGTGCATGCGTGTAAGCATACACACACGCACACACACGCATGCACACAGGTTCCTCAATGTAACTTCCTCTTATGGGACTCTCATTGAAGAAAGCAGGCATTTAACAGTCTGAGATAAATCTTTCTGAAGGCCACTCTGCTCGTCTCACCTGAGAGCAACAGGACTCCTGAGAGCCTGGCATGTTCACAGGGGCACAGCGCACCTGAGTTGGCCTTAGGAACGAAAAAGAAAACACAGTTCTCACAGAACTTCCAGTGTGCTCGCAGGTCGGCTGGGGGGGGGGGGGTGCACAAGACAGCAGCTGTCAGGCCATGCCGTGGGCAAAGGGCACATTGAGGACGGCACGTGCCCAGGTGGAAACAATGCAGGAGAGGAAGGAAGGCCTAAACACGAAGACGGCTGCGCACTCCAAAAGGAAGGTTGCAGGACCTGGAGACTCGGGAAAGCCTTCAGGTTAAGGCGCGGAGTGAGGAGCACGGAGAGGGTGACGGAGGCAAGAAGACCTCACCGGCCAGGCAGAGGAGCCAGAGGAGAGCAGAGATCTGAACCACAGAGCAGCTGCTGCCGGTTGTCATCTTCAAAGCTTTGGTTTAGAGCGAGGATATCTCAGAGTCGGACACTGGAAGAAAGAGCAGTTACGATCTTCATGAAGTGACCCAGACAGGGGACCAGGCTCTGTGCTAAAGCTGTCTTAAGAGAGAGGCATAACGTGACGCAGAAAGGACGCCGACACACGCTGCCAGTGGAGGGGATGCCATGGCTTCCAGATTCTGGCTCAGCTGCCGAGGGGACGGTGCCCTACTCTGTGACAACCGGTGCAGGAGAGAAACAGTGGGAAAGCAGAAGGCTAAGCGGCCATGAGCTCTGCAGCGCCCACTACTGGTAGGAATCTCAGAACAGATCTGGCGGAAAGGAGGTCCTGAATGGGCCCCAGAGCTGCTTGTGCCCACGGGAAGCCGGGAACTGAAGAGGTCATTCCAGAAGAAAGAGGCCCAGAGAAACCCCGGACAGCCCAGAGACGCTGAAGGGCCAGAGGTACACAGGACCACAACCACGCGAGAAGGAAATGATGGTGACGAGTGGGTTGCCAGCATGGCGGCGCACACCTGTCACCCTAGCACTTGGGAGGCTGAGGCAGGGCGACTGCGGGGGGCTCCAGGACCATCAGGGCGACACAGTGAGGTCAACGCCTGACTGAACTACATGTAAGACCCTGCCTCAAAGCAACAACATCACAGAGGCATCGGAGGCTAATTAAGAAAGCTGGCCAGTCAGGTAGGACAGTCTGTACATATTCACAGGCAGAAAGCAGCTGACTACTTTCCTACAGGGCTCAGGTGCTGCGCTGTCCGGGAGGGCCAGAGCAGCCCTGATGGCAGCTAAATGTCTTAAGCATAAACACAAGAAGAATCCCTGCCTAAGTGGAAAGCTCCGCCCTAGGAACACCGACTCGGGCTAGAATCAGAAACTGGAAGACGCGCCAGACTAAGACACAGTCCACACTATGAAGCCTCAGCTGCGTACTTTTCCACAAACATTTCTGTGAACCCTCACGGGAGCCGGGGTTATCTTCTATCACTGCCCACCCAGCATGTGGACACTGAGGACGACCACGATCCCCGGTCCCTCACCACTCGGTGCCGCGGACATCAGGAGATTTCGGCCAACTGCACTGTACTCGAGATGCCCTGGGAGAGGCCTAAGCAGGAGCTGACACTGCAGCCCCTGAAGAAAGCTGGGCGCTGGGGTGGGGAGCTGACTAATGGAAGTACATCTCTGTGTACTTCATTCCATGTTAGCACAGATCTGCCAAAGTTGAACAAGATTTTTAAAATTCAAATATCTAGGGTTATCATGCGTTTAAAGTATTTAGAAGGGGAAAAGTACATTTATAAAAATGACAATGTGCACGAAAAATGGCTAGAAGAAAAGTAGGAAATTACTAGGAAATTCCAGCATCCGGTAACTTTTTACTGCCCCTTCTAATATATAAGTTTATGCATGTTTAACTCATAAAGTTACTCAAAGATAAAGAAGTATGCCTTACAAAGGTTTATTCAAGTTAATCATTTGGACAACTTTATGAGTCTAAAACAAATCTCAGCTTAGACAAATGGTATGTATGTGCCGCCCTCATGGGGCAGTAATATGTCGCTCATTAAAGCGAACAAAATATATGCGCCTCTCAGAGGCAAACTACTCTTAATTATTTTGGCCACGGAAGTGCAGCTGCACCACAGCTAATCACACAGTGAGCCATGAGCTCGCCGCACACTCAGACGCGGCTCCTCCGAAGCTCTCTGCGGCAGGACAGGGCTTGCAGCTCGGGAAGCACTGGGGCTCATGGAAGATCTCTTTTAGCCAAGATACACTTGACACCCAATCGCATACAGTTGGCATTTTTAGAAAGGAAATGTGGACAGCAGAGGACTCACCGTGACACCCGTGGGGACTTCGCGCAGTGAGTACTCCGCCCTGTTTGGAAGCTCCTGAAGGCCCAGCAGTTCATACATGGCCGGGGAGGACAGCAAGCTCACCAGCACCAGAAATGCCTGCTGGGCAGAGGAGAGGCAGTCAGGCAGGAGTGCGTGTGCTTGCTGACAGCATCCACGGGAGGACTGACGAGCGAGCCTTTTATGGCCGTGTGGCTGCAACAGCTAACGTTTACCAGCCTACCTAATCCAAATCAGTGTGAGATCCTGCATAGACAGTAAGGGCAGAACAGTTAAGTAACAACCGAGAGAGCTCAGTTGTGCACGACGGAACAACCGTCCCGGAACGTACGTGAGACCTGGGAACATTTTCAAATGCTGTGCAGCTCCTGCAAAGTTTAGTTCTGACCAAGAAAAAAGAGGGTAGAGGGAGGAAGGAAGGAACCCTTCTTATCCTCTGTACTAGATCTTCTATACAAAGTAACACAAAAGGGCAACACTCAATGTGCAGCAGTGAACTGTTCAGTCTTGCCTGCAGGATGTAAGATTATCTTTTAATACGTTCACTGCAAATCCAACTAACCTAGATATTGTAGTTGAATTTAAAAAGCCAATTTTTCCCATCGAAACTAGCTCATGTTTTCTGGTATAGTCTAGAAAACAGGTCTCTGGGCAGTCTCTCAGGCACCTCTCCCCCTGGCAGCAGCCGTGTTGGTCATGGAGCTTGGCCTCGGAGAGCTTGGCATGCACACCCTTCTCTTCCTCCCAGGGCGGCAGTGGCCTGGGGGCCTCCTTCAGCCAACTGCCACCTCTGCCAGCAGCACACTCCTCGCTCACGCCCACCTCACTGGCGCTTCACATTTCTCACCGTGTCTTTTAGATTCCAGTGAACGCCTTTCACTTCTAAAAGCTCTATATTCTAGTTATCTTCAGCTATATCACATTAATTTATTTGTAACTATTAAGTGTTTTGCTTATTTAATATTTTGAAAAAGTCTCACAATTTTCATATCATACAAATTGAGAACTTTCACTAGAATCAGAAAACTGAAACTCGGGTTCGGTGAGGTACTGGACACTGGTAATCCTTGCACTCCAGAGGCTAAGAAAAATGAAAGCAAGTTCAAGGCCAGCCTGAGCTTGTGAGTTCAAAGTGAGACTCAGCTACATACACTGAGATCTTCTCTCAGAAAGAAAGAAAAGAAAGAAAGAAAGAAAGAAAGAAAGAAAGAAAATAAAGGAAAGAAAACTGAAACTTGAGAAAACTAAAAGCAACATTGAGTTCATTCTGTGACTTAACTGACAGAAAAGCTCACGGCCACGGAGGGCCTGGCTGAGTCACCATCAGAAGGCGGGCAGCAGAGCTAATCTGACGTGCTTATCTCCGGGCTCAGCCTACTCTTCACAGAGCAGGGTATCACCACCAGGTCCCAGCTGACAGCGTCCTAAGACCTGCATCCCTCACTCGAGGACCTGGGGACCAGAGTCCAGTTTGTGTGTCCTTCCACAAGCTGAGTGTGGAGTAACTCAGCTGACGATGGCAGCCACATGGTGAGTATTTCTTGCACAGTGGCTGCTAACAAAGGCTGTTCCCAGGTAAACAATGAAGTTTTCTTTGAAGAGTCCACATTTTCCTCCAGAAAACAATATTCCTTAAAATGAAGGTGGAAATTCTAGCCCATTGTAAGACTATATACAGGAAAGCAAATATTTATTTGGATAACTAATATGAACAAAGCACAAATAAATGAAATGGCTTCACTGCCACTTATGAATCTGATGCCTGCACAAAGAGAAGTCTGCTCTAAAAGTTCACACTCGGAGAAGCCAGGGAACCTGACTGCCCACAGAGCGTGTGCGCGTGGACTACGCCTCACGATCACTGGGGAGGAAGCGGGCTCCTGGCCACGCTGGCGCTACACAAACCCACAGAGCACAACACGGCTCTAGTTCAATCCAATTTGTCATGAGAATATAAACTTAAAGACACAAGCTAAAATTGCTTTATAATTTGAATGTGTAAACCTTTCACCATGTTCACGTTCACCCAGCAGTATGTAGATAATACCATCAATGAGCTCTCTCTGGGCTGTTTAAAGCAATTTTCCTACCTATCACAGTGGAAGAGTACAGAAATAAACACTTAATACATCAGTATTTTGAGGGACAAAGACACACAGTCTTCATAAATCACATGTATCAATAATACAGTGAAGGGTTTGTATTATTTACCAACAAGCAACTCCATATTTATGGAATCTCCTGGCTCAAAACGATTTGGACAATGTGCACTTGTGGGGACTTCTGATATGCTACTCCAAGGGAATTAAACAGAACCTTGGATGAAAACAATTCCATAATCGTATTCCTCAACAGAATTTTAACAATTTTCAGCAACTTGTCCATAGGAGAGACATGTGTATCTCACACCCAATAGTGCTTTTGAAGATACTGGTGCGCTTCAGGCTCACGTGGTGGGAGCAGAAGCTGGAAGCCTCACAGCGTCAGCACTGGCTCCACAAAGACACACAATGCTGTGGCTAGCGCCAGAGACTGAGCCTATTAACACCTGTACACACTGTAGCCCACAATCACAATGCCTAAATCTACCCATCAGGGCTTTAAAGAAAAAAACAAGGTTCTGCGAAATAATAAGAAATTCAGTGGACAGTCAAATGAAATATATTTTAAGGCCAAAATATCAAATTAATTATCAAAACCTATAAAGTTTTCATAGGAATGAAAATTCTTTCTGATGGAGAATGATCATCCACTCACTTATTTATTCAAACTGTCTGGATACTGGCTGCTTATCAGGAGTTATATCAGATGCTAAAAATTAAACAAAAGGGCACAGTCCTCGCCTGCGCTCATAGACAGACTTACTCTGAGGGCACTGAGCCTGGTGTGCTGCCCTGCCACCGAACTCTGAAGGGGCAGGAGGTGGCAAAAAGGAGACGAGGCTTAGGGGAGCCCCCTGCCCCGCCCCTGCCCCCGCCCCCGCCTCTGCCTCCTATGACGAAGGTGTTTTCAGGGAAGCCCTGCCAATCAGATCTTACGCTTTAGTGGGCACAGCATGCGGAACACGTTTCTCGTGCTGGATGAAGCACAGTGGGTAAGAATTCACCTGAAATCCACCTGGAAGCTTCAAGAATACGACGTCCCCCACGCGCTCACCAGAGTGTCCACTGTGGAAAGGCCGCGGGGTCAGCAGGCACAGGGTGCACAGGGGCGGGGCCGGCCCCAGCTCGCCGGGCTGGCGGGCCGAGCACCTGAAAGCTCTGCCAGCTTCCTGGCTGGGCAGTCGGGGTCCTCCACAGTACGTGGGTGCTGCCTGCTACCCCAGAGGCCGGGCGGCCCACAGCTGTGTCCTGGCGAAGTTTCAGGGTCGGTCTCCTTCTCTGGTGAATCCAGGGAACCTGTCCTCACAGAGACCTTCTCTCCATCCCTCCATGGACTTGCTTCTGTTTGTCGCCTATTTTTGGTCATTTCAGTACCATTACCCACTTAATTTGGACTTATTTTTCTAAAATGTGTTATTTTCTCCAAGTGTGAACTAGCCTAACCACTGCAGAACGAGGAATTATGAAATGTTGAGTTTTTTCCTTAAAAAGAATATTATGATCTCTTCCAACAAAAAGGCCCGCACTGCTGCAAAGCCAAAGTGCAAATCACAAATCATCACCTCCCTGTGGCGAAGTCCAAAGAGCACGGTGAAGTGCACAGAAGCACCCAACGCTAACCAAGCCCTCCGTGGGCGGGCAGCCTCCGGCCCCTGCCCTCCCGGTGCAGCCTCCCGCCCACTCCCCGCCAACTCCGGCAGACCCAAGCCCAGGAACAAACGCTGCCTGGATTTTTGTTTGAGTTCACTGGCTTTGTCTGTTTCGGGATCAGATTTTTCTGACATATTTGGTAAGCTATTACCATATGATTTATCAAGGGAGGAAAAACTAATAAAAATAACGTGAAAGACAAGCGACTTACAAAATCTTCCCGAGGAACATTAGTATTTCCATTGTTCGCTAAATTTATTTTGAAAAACAAAGAAAATTAGAACAGCAGAGAGGCGGGGCAGTGAGGCCAGTCGCTAGGTGCAGCCGCGCAAGGGCAGGGCCGGGCAGCCACCCCGCCAGGTGCACCTCATGGCTGCACCGCGCTGCCCGTTCGGCAAGCGGCCCGTACCTTCTGGCAGCTGCGGTCCACGGGCTCCACCGGCGTGGCCCTGGGATGCGTCACCCTCACGTCGTCGCTTCCACACTCCAGACTGGACCACAGCACAGCGACGAGTGCGCTGACGAAGCCTGGGAAGAGGCAGATCTCAGTCGCACTCAGGGCCGAAGACCTCTGGGCCCCGGGGCAAAGGGGCCGGCATCCCTGCGGGAAGCCTGGGTGCTCCGCAGGCACTCGCCGCGCCTTCCAGGAGAGCTCCGCTGCCCCAGCGCACACACCTTCTGCCCTTACTACACTTTCACGACCCGCATCACTATAAACCCTAATGCATGAGCTCAAATTTACGCGCCCCCTGCTGGAATCTTTGAGGCCAAGACATCCTTCCTTCACCAACAGCTTCTGTGAGTATTTTTCTAAAAAAAAACAAAAAAAAATTTGCACTTTGCTCTGTGAAGGAGTCTCACCCCATAAGGCTTCTAGGACCTGAAGCTGGCTCTGTGCTGTGGGCAGGGGAAGATAAACGGGGCTTCAGGAACCCGGCCGGGTAGGAGAACAGGAACATTGCGTACGTTCTCTGTCTCTGTCTCTCTCTGTCTCTCTGTCTCTCTGTCTCTCTGTCTGTCTGTCTCTCTCTCTCTCTCACACACACACACAGCACAATTTCACACCTTATAGAACTTCTTCGTCAATACAATCTCATGAGTCACAGCGTATTTAAGTGGAAATCAATATTAAACTTAATTATTAAATTCTTCTTTAAAATCAAATCATATACACAAGTACAAAAACGTAATATCCAAACACGAAATCAGTAAGTTCATGTTAGAACCATAAGAGTCCTCTGATGTAACTTAACAACATCAGACTCTAAAAGTAAAAATATGAAAAAATAAATAAAAGTAAACATGACGGTCCAAATTCCTCATTTTTCAACTTATTAACTATACAAGTTTGGGCAAAATTCCTTGACTTCTCCATTTGAAAAGCAAAATAGTAATTATAGGGCTGGCACATAATACATAAGGGTGATGCATGTAAATTGTCTAATATCACTCAAAACATCATCAGGCGTCTTCCTCCTCTGACCTACAGAAAACCATACTCCATTACCTTGTGAAAGGCCTGAGGAAGCTTACTGACTTAAGCAAGAGTGAGATCTGAGGTTCAAACGAGTCCAGAAATGCTTTAACTATGTTATTCTACGTAGATGAAAAACAAATTATTCAGTTCAGGGTGAATTTTGCCCCCCCCAAAAAAGAGAGAAAAACCATAGGGGCTCAAAAGTGGCCACTAGCACTATGAACATGTGACCCAGCCTCCCTGGGAGGAACAGCTCCCTGCGCGGCAGGCAGTGAGCCTCCAGGCAGGGCCTGCTAACTCCGGAGTAGGAGCATCCACCAGCCCGGCTGGCCCAGGAGGAAAACGCTACACGCTCCAAGTGACTGAAAACACTGGATGAGGAGTTCTGCCCAGAAGGGACAAGAGGGAGGAGACTCAGGACGCAGAGAGTGCGCATGGGAACCAGAAGCCCGTCTGCAGCGCAGCGCTCGGGCCATCCTGCAGAGGCGCCGGCTTGGAGGTAGACAGGCCCTGGCGAGTCACCTCAGGCTGCCCATGTGTTCCCGTGCCCTCGAGCACACACTGCTATCCCAGGGAGGTGCACAGGGCATGTGTGTTTCACAGGTGAAAAAATCCAACAGAATTTAAAGAAAGACAACGCCAAAGACAAACTCTTATAACTTCCTTTTGCACAAGGCTTAAACTGAGTACAAAGAATGTAGGATTGAATATCGGGCACTTAATCGTGTCAGGGAAACTTCCAGCTGTTTGCTTGGTTTACTTTGTGTTTAAATGGGAGGCGACACCTACCTGAGTCTCGTAGTGCTGCTGCACCTACTGCTGTGGACGCCACCTGCGTGAGCACAACTCCGTAGTCGGCCTTCTTCCGCCTGCTCACCTAGCGGATGCGGAGCGGGGGAGAGAGAAGAGCAAAGGAGTTGGCTGCTTCGCGCAAGGTATTTTACAGCTACTGCTCTTCCTAGATTGGAACGTTAAACAATCATTGCGACAATAGCCGGGTGGGTGGTGCATGCCTGTCATTCCAGCACGCAGGAGGCTGAGGCAGGAAGATGCCTGCGCGTTCAGGGCCGGCCTGCACTGCAGACGCCTAGGCATTACTACACCAGTTTAGAGGAGCATCATAAAAACCTTAAAGAACTTTCTATTTTAGAAAGACTATTGCATGCATATTCAGAGTGAAGTGCACAATGAGGACCTCTCTCGGCATGAGCCACAACGAGGGACAGACATACAAACCTCCTCCTCAGCCTGGCTGGCCTCCTGCTGGCTCATATAATGTTTGACTTCCCAACAGTGACTCATTCCGAATTCATATTAAAACTATCTGCTTTAACCTCAGTTTCTAAGAATATAAACTGTACATTTAGTTTTAAAGGGAAACAAGTAACTAAAGAGTTTAAGATCACAGGATAAGCGTGTTTTTGAAATGTCACATTGTTATTATTTAAAAAATACAAGCGTAAAAAAAGATAAGGTGACAGACAGGTGTGCTTCTTCAGCTCTCTGTTGCTCTGTGCTTCTCGTGCGCCCTCCTCCCCACTTCTCTCGGCCACATTTCCCGCGATCTGCAGCCCCACTGCTCTGCAGCCGCGCCGCACAGCAGCTCTCCAACGCGCGCACCCAGCCCCTCCCCTCCTCAGCATCTGACGCCGCAGCATCAGTCACGGGGCTGCCCGGCCACACCATCTCACGGGAAGAAGTTGAGATAAGCAGTCAGAGACGCTTTACTAAACAAAGCAGACGCTGCTGGTCCACCACAGACAAGCAGTGGGATTCCCGCTTTACTGCAAGGAGCAACGCTGCCAGGGATGGAGCCCTGGCCCCTGCGCCTGCCCAGGCAGGTGTTTGAGTCTTCGGAGCTGTGTGGCCGGCCCACGTCTTTAGGTTTTGTTTCATGAAAAACCATTTTCTTTTTAACTATACCTTTTTCATCCCCTTTCCCTTACCTCCCTCCCCTCTGTGACACTTGAAATAGATTTAACGCCTTTGAGAACTCACTGCCTTACTCTACATATTTAGAAGTTCTTTTGATCAGATGGATTGGTAGACAGATAGGTACACAGACACATACAGGTTTTTCAGATAATATTTATGGTAATATGGTTAAATTGCCCTTAAAACAAAGTTTAGAAACCCATGCTTAAGACCCCCCAAAATGCCAGAAGTCTGTGGATATTTATTTTGACAAAAAGGACTCAATACAATTTAATGGCTCTGACAAAAGGCTAAATTATGTAATAAATGTTATTTAACTGTAAAATATAGTTTCTTTACAAATGGTTTCAATTGCTTTAAAATGCTGAAGCTTAGACATTCATTTATACACACATTTAGACTAGTTTTTCTGCACAAGTTAAATCCATCCAATTAAGTACATCCAGATGTTTGATATCATATTTATAAAACATCTGGATGATTAACTGTGTAAACAAAGCCACAGATATCAATATCGTCTCCAATGTTTTCCTTTAAAAAAAACTGAAGTATTACAATGCTATACGACTTTTTAATTGAGGCTCAATAACTTCTGCATGTACAGAGAACAGAATGATGCTCTTAATGGCTTTCACAACAGCAAGAATTCCTTTCACCAGCAGCAGATGGTAATTCATACCTGCAAATTTTTGGCATATTGGTTGGACATAAATGTCACACACTCATTGATTACACCTGTTCTCTGAAGAAGAAGCAATCCTTTGGGGGTAGCAGCAAAATTCAGTAAATCATCTAACAAATTCTCTTCCCAAGCCACACTGAAACAAGTAAAAGAAGGTAAAACTTATTTCAGGACATTCAAAACTCAATGAAAACTGTTTCCGCCTTACGTTTCCAATAGTTAAATTTGCAAACTACACATTTGCAAACTATTTGAAAGCTATTTTAGAGGAAGATTAAAAGGCTGGTTTCCTTGATGGCAGTCTTTCCTTCTGACATGTTCTGTTCTGGTAATTTCCTTCACTGCGGCAAACAGGTACTAGCTGCTTTGTCCACGTTTTCGTTATTCCCAGCTTCTCTCCTGGAAGCTCTAAGTGTATTCTACCCGGCTAGCTTTGTCCCGCCTGCCTAGGTTCCCTTACCGTCAACCTCCACTGCTTATGTGCTTATGTACTTTCATTTGTTATAAAATGTAATTTCTGACTAAACCATGCTATTTTAATCAGGCTTTATATTTTACACTGAGAGAATGACATCATTTTTTCCTCAGAACAAAAATATGAAGAAGGCAAACAGTTTTCTCTAGAGGAAAAAAAATGGAGCCCCAAGAGAATAGAAAGAATATTTTTAAAGTACTGAATTCAATATATATTGTTATTTGCCCACTATATTTTTAAAGTAAAAAACTTTCTAGAAATTGAGAAAAAACAGCAGTATGACATCATTCACAATACCATTAAGACAAGTTCATAGTGACACAGAAAACAGCAAAAGAATGACAAAAATGTGTGAGGCCTTGCGGTCAGTCTCCAGCACCACAACAGTAATAATAATAGCAATAGTAGCAGTAGTAACAACAGCATCTGTGCATGTACGCAGGATGCTTTGGGCAGTGGTACTGTGGGTGTCTGCCGGGCTACGGAAAGGAGCAAATAATGCCGAATTTGTTTTGTCTCCTTTTTTTCAACTGCTGGTACTTTTTCTCTTCTTACGTTTCATTTTTCTTTCCTCCAACTTAGCGTGCATGTCTGGTAACACGAATAACTGGGTGGAAGATAACGCTATGCATTACAACAGATACTCGTATTATTTTGTTAAGTGAAATTCTGCAGCACTGGTAACTTTTTCTGATTTAATATCATTTTATACTCTTTAATAAATAAATTTTTAGCAATAATACGTGCAAGGACAGTGCTTACACTGACAACAGATTGACCACTAACAATGCCAGAAGACAATGGAGAAGTAGCTTCAAAAGCCAACAGAAAAACAACTGTCTATTTAAACATTTATGCTCAGGTAAACTACAAATTCTGTGTGAGGAAATGTATGTGTTGGCGGGGGGCGGGGAGGAGTATGGACTGGAAAGGGCACTTTTACACATATAAAGAACAGATAGCTTTACTGTCCCCAAATGTTAATGAAGGAACAATTAAAAGATAACAAGGTAGAAGGGGGAACAGTAAACTAACCAGAAACCACGGGACACAGGTTTCAACAAACGTAATGAAAAGCAGCAAACACATATTCAATAAACTAAATGGAGTAAAAACATAAACGAGCTGATGTGAAATATAAAAACGAGCTTCCGGATAACCTCGGGAACATGGATGTGCAGAGTTACTGCGCATGTTTGGGATCCACGACTCCAGAAGCTCCCTGAGAGCCTCCGTGCACATCAGGCACGACCCAGATACCTAACTCCTTTCTATTTTCTTTGAAACATATGATTCAGTATACACACTGACATCCTATGGATCAACTACATTTAAAGATAAATATGCATTATTTCTTTCCTATTAAAACTAATAATTTTTTAAAAGATACACAGTTTATAATTTCAAAACAGGGAAAAACAGCAATAAAGAGTTCATCAATCTAAAAGCAGTTAAGAAGAAAAGCAACAAAGATAAAACATACACAGAAAAGATAAAATAAGAGAAAACATAAGTATCAGAATCGTAAAACACTCCAGTTTAGCTACCAAACTTAAACAAAAATGTAAAGAACAACCAGAAGGCCAACTCCATTACGGCCATACCTGGGTACTCGGCTGCCTTGAAGCTCGTCGTACTTGGCCCAGCACATGCTCTGGCTAGAAGCTTTTGTCCCTGCGCTGGGCATCTGTTTAGCACTGACTGCGCCCGCCGCTTGTCCACACGTATGCCCGGGCGCCTCTCGGCCTTTTCCGGACGCGCCACTCTGCCTGGTGCTCGCGGTTTTCGGTGCTACTCGCCCTTCCCGGGAAGCACTTGCAGGAAGGACAGACGAGGCGCTGCATGCAGCAGGGTGGGACGGGATGAGAGGGGCGGGAAGAACACGGGTGTACAGAGACAACGGATACAGGCAGCCCAAGCCCGGGGACAGTCCGCTTCCACCAATGCCCCACCCCTAAGGCCGCCCGTGCCAAGCCCTGCGAGGAGATTCTGTCCTTAGCTACGAGCGAGGCTTCCTGAGAAGCAGACATCTGGCTTTTCTGCACAGAGAGCAGCTGTGAGCCTAAAGGTTCATGGGCACCGTGCAGCCTTGGAAGTAGAAAGCGCACACTAATGGTGACGGGTATGAGAAAGAGAACGGCGTCAGCAGCCCCGACCAGCCCACGCGGCACCCGTACTCCTCCTCCTCCAGTCCTCACTACGCATGCAAATCAAGCCCTGCTGAGTCACCTGCAACTTCCTAACCCTTACGCAGACGTGAGCGGAAGCAGAATTTTAGCAGTGTTCATAGCACAGAATGGCAAAGTTGGAAGCAAAGCGGTAAACAACTGAGGTAGTATAGATTTATGCACATACATAAGCACACATGCAAAGCACGAGCTTCCCACGACGAACAGCCTTTGGAAGCACAGCCCCGGGGTCCTGAGTCAAAAGCAAACTAACGAGGGTGGAAAGATACATGCGACCCATGGCTCTGCTAAGAGTGTAACTGAGTCGAAGGAAAAAGCAACAGTGAAAACAACTTTGTTCAGAAATTAAAAATAATGCACTACAACTATTTCATGGATTAAAGAGTAAAATAAAACTAGAGATCTCCAAAATATTTAGAGCCGGGCGTGGTGGCGCACTCCTGTAATCCCAGCACTTGGGAGGCTGAGGCAGGAGCATCAGTGTGAGTTCAAGACCAGCCTGGGCTACAAAAGTGAGCTCAAGGCCAGCCTGAACTGCATAGTGAGAAGACCCTGTCTCAAAAAGAAAAATAATAATAATACATAAAAATAAAAAATAAAAAAAATTATAATGAAAGTGTTAAACATTGAACCACTCCAGAGTGGCCACCAGGGGCTGCCTCTGCTAATGTCCATCTCAGGCCCCTCACCCACGAGAGAGGTGACAGGGCCAGTGAGACGCAGGCAGGCAGAAAGGAGAGCATTAACCGCACCCAAACGCAGTGTGATACGCTAGTGCAATAAACTAAATGAGCTAGACAGGGAAAGAAAAATAGACCAAAAATACCAACAATCAAAAAAGAAGGATAATGAAAGCTGAAAAACAATTTTTTCCTGATGACCACTCTGTTTTGTTTTTTGTTTTTTTTTTTGTCTTTTTGAGACAGGGTCTCGCTATGCATTTGAGGCTGGTCCTGCGCTCACTTCTGTAGCCCAGGCTGGTCTCAAACTCGCACCAATCCTCCTGCCTCAGCCTCCCAAGTGCTGGGATTACAGGCGTGAGCCACCACGTCCAGCTCCACTCTGTTTATTAAAGGACTACTTTGTCTTATATGTGTAAAGGGAACAAAGGTCGTCTTAGAGAAGTCCAAAAGATAGCTTGAGAAAAGTACATGCTACCCTCACTAACAGCACCAGGCACTGCGCTCTTCGGCTGAAGTGATAGGCTCAGCAACAGCACAAAGAACACGCCCCTGTCCTGCAGCTGGAAGGCTGGCCGCCCCCAAGCAAGGCCCTTCTCTACCTGTAGGTCCTTAACTGACCCCTGAATGATGTAAGCATACACACAACATAGCTAAGATGACTGAAACACAAATAACATAATCAAAAGTCACCCAATTCAGGGCCAGAGAGATAGCTCACAGACTAAACACCTGCTTAGGCAAGTGCAGGGACTGGGGTTCAATCCCTGGCACCGCATGCTGCACTGGCCCAGTCCAGGCGTAGTGGCACACACCTGCAATCCCAGTGCTCGGGAGGCCAAAAACAGGAGGACCACTGTGAGCCTGAGCCGTGCTATAAGACCAGTACCAAGTACAGAAATTAAAAGTAATAAAATTTAAAGTCATTCATTGCAAACAGAAATCTAAGAAATCAGCTATTGAAGAAACCAAAAGTGCCTTTTAAAAATTATTTCCCCCTCAATAAAGCAGGCAAAAACCTCGCAAGTTATATTCTTACGTGAAAGAGCACATGCAATTCTGGAAAATAAGCGTCGTCCTGAGTGTCTCTTTTCTGCTACTATAAATTCTCCTTTAAATGTCAGCCAAAACGCTCCACACTGCTCAGCCAAGGAGGGAGCCCCTGCTGGGGCACTCCATGGCCCTGGCCACAGGGCAGAGCCCGGCAAAGCCCCCACAGCTCTGCTCTGAGCTGCAGCACAGAGGCTGGGTCTCCAGCGCCATCTCCAGGGGCGCATGCTTCGGTGTGCAGAGCAGAGTCCTCAGCTCCTGCACATGCGCGGTCCTGCAGGCTGCATGAGGACGGCCGGGCCAGAGGCAGCTGAGTCTTCTCGTGATTACAGTGTTCTCTAGTGTCACCTATTTGCAGATACCAAGCAAACCAGCCATGCAGAAACGGGACCTGAGGCCTCCACTCTCTCTGAGACTGAGATGACACCGGCATCCTTCATGCCTGGGCCCCAGCTCTCTCTCCTCAGAGCTGTCCTCACCCCCGAGCAGGCATGGAGAAAGACACCCCCAGAAATGACACCGGTTACTGGGAAGTGTGCACTCCAAATGCCCAGCCCTGGTGCACCAAAGGCCCCCGAGCCCTGACTGAGCAGGTTGCGCAGGTCACAGGTGGCTTCACCTCGGTCACATCAGCTTTCATCCTAATGCAGTGTCATTTTAAAAACTGGACTCGGCCGCAGCTGGGCTCCCTGGCAACTGCCCAGGCATGCACGAACAGGCCGTGCCGCCATATGCAGTAGGCGGCTAGCTCACTGCTCTAGCTGCACTCCCAAGCTGCACCGAAGAGGCAGGGTCCCTGCCTTGCACCAGCTATGTCAGAAAGAAAAGCAAGGAAGGAATCCAGCTCTATGAGGTTAAATGAATCTCAGCAACAGAGCTCAAGCAAAGTTGACACCAAATCTTTCATTTCTCTTCAGACATAATGACCGCTGGATTGGATGTCAACTTTCCTCAAGACAGACATCCCCAGCAGATGGGGATGGAATCTTACCCTGGGCTATGCTCCTGAGGGCTTTTGCAGAGGACAGGGAAGAGTGTCAGGGTGCCCCTCACTGTCGACGGGCACACGCCACCTGGCTGCGGGCCTGGGTGGAGTATGGACAAAGGGCAGCCGCTGCCTCTCTCCCGGGGCTGGGTCATGCTCTCCTCATGCACACAGAAATCAAGGCCAGGCTTCCTGCCTCAGCCTCGGGGCCTGTGCCAGCGGACTCGCAAGGCCCTGGAGTGCACTGAGCAGCACTACAAGCATCCTAGAGTCCCCAGACTGCCCGCAGCCTGCCGTGGGGCTACCCAGCCTCCATCACTGCGCGAGCGATTCCCTGGATAAACCCTCCGCAGTCTAACACATCGACACAAACACGGCGCAGTCCCCAGCTGTCTCCCCAGAGCCCGGTTGGTCCCACACAATAATGCCAAGTGCTGCAGATCCTCCTCTGCACCTGCCTGAGAGCCTCTACTGCTCCCCTACCTGGCCCTCGGGATGGCAGGGAGAACAACTGGTCTAGAGGGCACCGGATACCCGGGCTCGTCTTCCACGCATGCCTGTCAGGGTCCTGCTGCCGGGGGAGGAAGCCCCGGCCCTGCTCTGGCCCCACACTGTTCAGTCTAACCACAGAGAGCTCGACGTGTGCAGGAAACCTGCAGGGCTCCAGCAGCCTGTGACTGCACCCAAACTGCCCCATTCCTGAGATCAGGATTTGGAGGCCAGTGTTAGGCAGCGTTTGCACTTCCATGACTTCTCTAGCTCTACCGACTGGCCCTGGACACATGAAGGAGTGAGCAAATGGCGTATAATGTACCAGTGCCTTCACTCTGGACTTCAGAATCTAACATTACCGCCAACATTACTGACCGCTGGGGCTGTCAGGAATTCATTCCTCGCATTCCCTATCAGTCTAGCCTTTGGACCACCGCAGGACAACCATAGCCTTTCCTGCACAGTGGACATCCATGGATACACTGTGACCTGGTGCAGGTGATCCTGAGAAGTCCTCCCTCCACACTGGCTCCCGGCGGACCTTTCTACCACACCGTGTGGTAGGCAGACTATACTGCCACGTTCTATTTACTTATTTATATTCTACACCACAAAATGTACTTGTGAAGTTCCACACGCACCATCAAAACTTTGCAGAATACTTGATCTAATACCTGGATGTATAAGTAGAAAATGCAGGCATGAATGAAAAGGACTCTGGTTTCCTTTCCATTTTAGTATGTGCTAATTCAACACACATTCGAGAAACACTACAGTATGGCAAGGTTCCTAACCCAGAGTGTAAATACACAACAGTAACTATAAAAAATATTGCCAGATTGTATTAAAGGTGGTGGCATCACACAATCCCTAAAGAGCCTCTCAATTATAGTTTTCCCAGAACCTGTGTGTGTGTTTCTGTGTATGTACTGGCTTCCTAGAAAATGCTTTTGCCATAGTGTTTTATTATACCCCGATAATTTTAAAATCATTTCCACAAATGTTGTAAGCATATAACCTTATACTTACACATTTCGATGTCCCTGACTCACTGAGGAAACAAAATGAGAGCCGGGTACTGGTGAAGGAATTCTTTCTGATGGCAAACATGTCTAGAGCACAACAGATAAAATTACATCATTGTTCGTACTGATAGCACCAATCTTTAGGCCATTTTTGCTGCATTTGGATCTTTTTAATAAAGTCACTTAAAGCAAAATTGTTACTTCACAATGAAGCCCTTGGCTTAGTGCCCTACCTGGTATCACAGAAGAGCCATACAACATGGGGTTAGAAGACTGGTAAGTCCCCGAGAGATGCCGCCCACCAGCCCAGCTACACTGCAACCTCCGGCATCCAGGACGGAGCCAGCTTACCCGGAAACCCGCTCAAGGTGTCTTCCCCAGGAGACTGCGGGCACATGCCAGGAGAGTTTCCCCACAGCCTCTGCTGCCACAACGCCGAGGGCAGGCTCCGCGCCCAGGCACTGAGAGCAGAGATGCTGAGGCCGTCGTGCTGGCCAACAACAATGTCGTTCTATCCCCAGCAAAGCACAGCATCCACAGTGTGTGCTGCCATTGCTCCTGCATCTGAAATAGGGGTTCGTGGGAGGAGCGAGGAAGCTCCCAGCGCTCACCTTCCTCCACGCCTGTGCTATAGACTCGTGCAAATTGTGAGGAAGCAGCACCTGCAGCCCTTCACAGGTGCCGTACATGCGAGAGCACACTGACACAAATGCGCCCTGCAGCGCAGGCCGCAGGGCTGATCCAGGAGACACAGACACCTTCTCATCCAGAAGTCTCTTGGTGAACTGGGCAATGGTATGGGCACCTGGCGGACTGAAAGAGGACGCACGGTCACCGGATCTCGGCTTGATGAAGCAACCCCCAAGCCCAGCCTTGCCGTAACACCTTTCTCTGCTGGGTTCTGGGGCGGACGAGGCAGCGTCGCTGCACCCACATAGGTGCCCGAGTCCAGCAGGGGCGCCATCAGTGGAATGCAGGAAACGGCAGACGGAGGAGAGACAGGCACACACGTGCACATGGACAGGGACACTAATAGTTCTGGATCATACAGCACAGATTCCGAAATTCTTCATTTTTCACAGTGTGGGCACACAGGCTATGTGTAACACTTGGCTCCTCAAATCTCAAAGGCTGAGGTACCTTTGCTAGAGTCAACAGATGCAGAACAGACCAAAAGGGTTCAATGTGCTACGGACCATGCTAAGTATCTTAAGTGTATTTACTTAATGCTGACATTGTAATCCTAGCAGGGAAGTATATTATCTAGGGTTTTACAGCTAAAGAAACATAGAAATTTCTTACACATGCACATGCACAAGTAACCAGAGAACATTGCAGAGCCCACAGGAGGCAGAATGAAGCAGGATGTACGCTTCAGAAGACACACTTCTAATTGCTCTTCTAGTTTCATTCTTTTTAAATGAATATTGGGTAGTAGGCTGAAGAGGGTATCAACTATCCATGTACCCTTTGTCACCTTCAAGAGCCAAGGAATTGTCATATTCACATACTGAGAAAGAAAAAAGTCAAAATTATGAACACAACATCCAGGAACTATGGGAAATGGTTCAAAGACCACACAAAAGTTTGGAGCAGGAGGGTCACAAAATTCAAACTAATGCCACAGACAGTATATTTAATGAATTAATAACAGTGGGGGAAATATAGACACCTAGGTATAGGATACATCTTAAATCCCAAACAGGGATGACCAGAAAGAGCTGCCCAGGACACACAGCTAAAATAGCAAAAGTATATACAGAACAAAGTAAGAAATGAAGGTCAGAAAAGAATATTCCAAGTCACTTACACAGAAAAACCAACCGGAATGCCTGAAGACTTTCCTGCAGATACTCTGAAGGCCAGGAAGGTATAGAAGGAAGTATTTTAATCCCTGACAGGAAATAACTGCCAACTTCAGTGACTTTCTGCAACAAACCTATTCTTCAACTATAAAAAAGAAATACTTTTCAAGATAGGCACAAACTAAAGAAACTTAGAATTACTAAGCCAGTTTTACAAAAATACTTAAAAGAATCCTGTGAACAGAACAGTAGAAGTAGATAAAAATTTGAAAAGGACCAAACTGAAAAATAATTGACAGGAATTAGTCCATACTTATCTATAATAATTCTGAAAGTAAATAGCCTTAATTTTCAAATCAAAAGACAAAGGCTGGGAGATTTCTGAAAAGGAAATCCATCTCCTTGCTGCCTATAAGAAGCACAACTCACCAACAAAGATATATACATACTAAAAAGTAAAAAGGAAATAGAAAACATCATTTTGGATACTGGATTCCAAAAGCAATCAGGAATAGCTGTATCAAACAAAGCAAATTTCAGAACAAAATTAGAAGAAACAAAGAAGACTACCAAATATTAATAAAGGGATCAATCCATCAAGAAAATAAAACAACTGTAAATGCTATATATGCACCAAATACTAGTGGACACAATTAAACACAAAAAAATAATACCCAAAATGAAGATGCGCATATGAACCATATGCCAATAGTGGAAGACTTCAATCCCTACTCTAATCAACAGATGTCATCCAAAAAAAAAAAAGAAAGAAAGAAACATCAGAATTAAGCTACTTCATATATCCAAGGGACTTAAAACAAATGTCTACAGAATATTCTATCCAAAAACTAGAGAAAATGAGCCAGTCAAATAGCTCAATAGACTAAAGTGTCTGCAAGTAGTCGCAGGGGCCAGGGGCCAGGGGCCAGGGGCCAGGAGCACGCTGAGACGGCAATTGAGACTGGGCATGGTGGTGCATACCTATAATCCTAGGTCTTCAGAGGCTATAAACAGGTAGATCACAAGTCCAAACTCATAGCGAGACCCTGAACACCCTGTAGACCCTTCCCTAAAAATAAAAAAATCTTTAAAAACTATAGAGCATATGTTATTCTCAACAGCTCCCAAACATTCTCCAAAACACATTGGGTTTTAAGTTATAAAGAAATCCCTAAAATTAACACACACACACACACACACACACACACACACAATCAATGCATTGTGCCAAGTTAAAATGGAGACTAGAAATCAACAGCGAGATAAGTGACAAAAATCATAGAGACGTGGACATTAAACGAGTCACTTTTGACTAGTGCATCATTTAAAAAATCTCAAGGGATTTTTTTTTTTTAATCCCTAGAATAGGGCCAGCCAAATAGCTCAGCGGATTAAAGTGCCTGCTTAGGCAGATGCAGAGGCTGGGGTTCATATCCTGATATCCGGCCTGCCGTGCCAGCCCCCCAAGGTGAGACAGTGATTCAGACGGGGCATGGGTGGTGGCATGCACCTGTAATACCAGCTCCTGGGAGGCTGAACACACGTGGATCACGAAGAGTTCGATCTACATAGTGAGACCCTGTAGACCCTGTAGACACTGTCCTAAGTACATTAAAATAAATGAATAAGTTCCCTGAATGACAAAACCTGCCACCATTCCCAAAAGAGTAAACAATCTGAATAGACCTTATGAAAGAAATTTTTTATCATTAATAGAAATAGAAAACGCCAAGCTCAACCTGACTCACTGATGATTCGATCAAATATTTAAGGAAGACATTAGACCGATGTTCAATAGCCTATTCTACAAGATAGAAACAGAAGGAATAACTTTGAAGACTTCCTAACTTTGAAGACTAGCATTCCAATAACACCACGGTCTGCCAAAAATACAAAAAAAAAAAAAAATTAAAGACTGCTGTCTCTCGGAAACATGGCAGAGCTTCTCAAAGCCAACACACATAACAGGAATTACTCACGACAGCCAAGTAGTATTCATTCCACACTGCTTCAACATGGAAATATCAGTTAATGAGATCCTTCACAGCAATGAGCTCAAGAAGAAAAGATGAAACCCTAGGAAAATCCTGGTGTTCATCAACAGGAAAACTTTGATTGAATAGATTACAATAAAACCAAACAAAAAAGTCTAACAGTCATTAAAATTTTCACCATCTGTACTCACCTAGGAAAAGTTCCACATAAAACCCAGTTACACGCAAAACAACTAAATTTCAGCGCAACGTACGTAAGATCACACCATTTTTGCCAAAAGGCGACCACCATGCTTGTTTTTTTTCCAATGCAGCACAGCGCTGTACGCACAGAGAGCGTAGCTGCCTGAGCATCGAGTCGCTGTGCGCGCCACCAACCGGCCAGAACCGGTGGGCAAAGAAGGAAGGGCAAGCAGTCTTCCCAGCATGCTCTTGGCTGGTTTGATTTCAGTAAATGCTGAGTGACTCACACTGTGAGAAAGAGGCACAGAAAGCTGGTGACAAGAAAGGGGGTACTGTCCCCACTGGAGCGACCGCTCCTGCTCTTTCTCTGAAACAAGAGCATATTAAAGGAAGTGCCTGCACACGGCGGAAGTGGTGGCCTGGGGACGCACCCACCTGAAGCGTCCGCAGAGTGAAAGCACGTACCTTTCCTCTTTGGAAGAGTTGACATTTTCGCCATACAGAAGGAAAGCAAGTCCTTCTTCTGTGGAAGCCATTCTTGCTAGGATCTCAGCTGTGCGGATTAAGGCTGCTTCTGAGCAATCTGGAGCAGCCTGTGAATTAAAAAGGCAACAAGACAACCAGGTCCCATCACCTCCGGGGCACTGTGTGCTCTAGTAATGACCCCACTGCCACAGCAATTTCTCTGGCTATGAAATTGTGTCTCAGAGTATCATTTACCAGAACAGCTATGGGACCAAGATATTCAGGTTTCCCCTGAGGCTCTCACTGAGCAATCTGCTCCTGGTTTCTACTTAATTCTCCTTGACACCTCCCTCCATTTCCACATGCCCTGTGCTTGTGGCTCACAGGATTCTTGCTAACATAGTACCCGGCACGACACCATCACTCGCACACTTGCCAGGGCCTGAGCGCACGCCTCACTGGAGCTAGGCAGTGCACAGCAGGCCACTGCCTGAGCTGTGTCAGCCACAGTCCTCGCCTTTGGCTTTAAATGGAAGAACCAAAACACACTTGCCAACATAGCATCATGGCACAAAACAAATTTTGAGACCTGAAGAACCACGTGAACGGCTGGTGAGATGGTTCAGCAATCTAAAGTGCCTGCTTAGGCAAGCTTAGGCAACCGAAAGGACCGCGGTTCAATCCCCAACACCACATGCTGCACCAGCCACACCCCCAGGGCAGGCTGAGCCAGCCATAGAAAAATAAAATAAATAAAAAGAACCACGTGAATGCTGGAGTTCACCAACAGTAATTCTTGCCCCCTCTGTAGTCTGCCTATTTCCCCATCTTTTAGGGATATCAATGCATACATCCACTGTCTTAAATTAAGAATGCATGTTGCCAGGGGTGGTAGTACATGCCTGTAATCCTCAGGAGCTGAGACAGGAGAATCACTGCAAGCTCCAAGCCAGCTTGGGCTACACAGTGAGCATAAGGCCAGCCTGAGCTATATAGCTAAACCCTGTCTCAAAAACAAAAGAAATAAAAACAGTGTACGTGGTGCGATTAATAACCTTCAATAAATTAGTTTACTTAGCTTAACATGAGTCAGACATATTCACCTATGTAAATATCCACGCAGTTCTTTATGATCTCCTACTTCTCATGCCCAGAGCGTCTACCCAGCTCCCCTCCCCCTCTCGCTGGCCGGTACACGTACACACACCTGGGAATGTGCACATACTCTCACGCGCACAACCACACACACAGTTCTGGCGAGCCTCCACGCGTCGCCTGAAGTCACCTCAGCCCGCAGGCCTGCTGTGCTCAGCCCTCCCTCACGTCTGTCTGCAGCCTCCAGCACAGGGAACAGACACACTGCAGTGCTCTGAGGCGACTCTTCCTGTTCAGCTAGACAGTGAAGGTCTGCCAGGAGCCACAGCCTGGCCTGGCACTTGGGAATGCAAGGGCAGTCACCGAAGTCTTTCGCATGGGAATTCAGGGCAAGAAATACTCCACCAGGAGAACTGGGAAAATGGTCACAGAGTTCTATTCGGAAGAGCAAAACTTTTCATGTGGACCAAGTTTAAGACCTCCAGGGTCAGAGGAAAGGGTACAACACGGGAGGCTCAATGACTCGTTTAGAAAATACACAAGTCCTGCTATAAACAGGACAGCTGGAAAACAAAATTGGACGGAAACACAGAGAGCCTGGTAAACACCGCTTGAAGTTTATCCAGCAAGTTACAAGCAGAAAAGCACCTGGCCAAGTCTAGCAGCCCCTGAACAAGTCCAGGCTGGAAACAGGAGGATCATGTGAAGCTGAACTGCATAGAGAGACCCTGTACCGGGAAAAAAAAAAAAAAAAAAAAAAAAAAGTATCTGACCCCAGCACAGTGTGGGTCAGAGACAAAATCCCAAGGACCCCCAAAGGGCAGGTGCGATGAGGCAGGACTACAGACCGCAGGGGCAATGGGGTGCCTCTGACCAAAAGCTGAAGCCACGGGCACCGAGGCACAAACTGGACAGACACCAGGCCCAGAAAGGGCCAGGTCTGCACCCCCTTCAGCAGCCCCTGAAGAAGCCCTGCCCGGGCATGCAAGTCATGTTGCAGACACAGCAGGCATGTGGTAGTCAGTGCGAGTCACACATGCACTCCAAGCTGGGCACACCCTGGGTCTCTGCTGAGGTACACTACTTCTTCCTATACAAGACACTTGGCTGTTAGGGAAAATAGCTGTATTTCCAAAAGCTACAAAACAAATAAGAAGGAATGCACAGGACTTATGACATTTGCAAGATAAATGGCTTCTTCTTTTTTTTTTTTTTTTTTCTTGTTTCAGAACCTTTGTTTGTTTATTCACTTATTTTTATGGCCGGCTAAGCCCGCCCTGAGAGCAGGGCTGGCGCAGCATGTGGTGCCAGGGATCAAACCACGGTCCCTGAAGCTGCCCAAGCTTTCCCAAGCAGGTGCTTTAGACCACTGAGCCATCCCGCCGGGCCCCAAATGGCTTCTTAGTAGAATAACTAAGTGCTTTATATCAGCAGATGTAAGCCTGATGGGAATAAAAGTTAAGATGTTATATATGCAGGCCACCGTATCATAACTGATAAATCGACTGCCAGTATAAACTATGACATAACAAATAAAAACCAGCATCAGCACAAACAACTTTCATGCTTAGAAAGACAGCGCCAGAGCTACTTCAAGCATATCAAGACCCCGGTTGCGCTGAATATTCAGACCCTCAGCCTCTGAGTGCACAGCACGGACCTCGGGCCCCCTCAGGAGACTGTGAACCGGCTGCAGCAGTGTGCTGACCACGGTGCTGTTGTGCAGGCACTCCACGGCACACTCCTTCTGATCACAGAGAAGCTGCAGAATCTCCATCGCCATGTGTGCGGGGGAATAGTCCTCTGAAAAACAGGAAGGGTTTCGGGGGGAGGGGAGTTAGTACCAGAGATCCAACTGAGGACCTGGTGCTTGCTAGGCAGGCACTTATCCTGCTGAGCTATCCCTCCAGCCCTGAACAGGAAGCATTATGAAAAGTCCAACCTTAAAACACTAACTGCTTCCCATTGTTATTTCTTATTAAATGCAATAAAAAATACAGCAATCAAAATAAATAAGTTTAAAAAAAAAAAAAACAAAAAAAATACTAACTGCTCCTGACTGTTTTTTATTAAATGTTAGCTATTGTTGCACCATAAAGCTCCAAATCAAAAGTCAATCGATGGTGCAAAAATCACACGGCAGGGCTGAGGTGATAGCTCAGTGGTCTAAGTGCCTGCCTGGCAAACGCAAAAGGACCCGTGTTCAATCCCTGGTACTGCATACTGCGCCGCTATGCCAGCCACCAAAACCAGGCGTGGTGTTGCAGGTGTGTAACTGCAGCACCAGGGAGAGGCTGACACAGGAGGATTACTATGAGTGAGCTGCTTAGCGAGACCCTGTGCCAAATACATGGATGAATGAAGAATGAATGAACGAATTTTTAAAAATTCACACAGCAGGTGATCCACTCCCACAGTCCAGCAGAACACCTATAGTCTCTATTTAACCTACCTCAAGTTATCAAGAAAAAAATATAAGTAAGTAGCAAAACTATTAAAGCTCAACGGCCAAAATGTAAGTTTGCTATTGGCACAGTGCTGGAAAAGAAATATGCGGTCTAAAAGCAACCTGCTTTCTCCCTCCAGGAAGCACCCCTTGGACCATACATGCTCTCTTCCCCCCAAAATGTGTGCAGCTGTGAGGCCCAGGAGAAAGTAAGTGAGTCTGCAAGTAGAACTATTAGCCCAAAACAAGACAGAAGAAAACGGAACCTCATGGGATTTCATGAAGCTAACGTGCTTCTTGTGTTACCACGAAAAATGAAGGAGCACAACTAAGGTTTTCTGTTAGAAGATGGACCGAAGAACACAAGGCTTGTAAAGGCTGCATGCTTAAAATAGTCACTACAATAAATGTGATATTTAATTTCATAAACTAATGTATTTTCAGCTCTCTGGACTTAACATCTTCATAAGCACTTATAGTAGAACTAAGAAAGTTCTCTAGGCCACTGTGGTCCACAACCCGTCACTGACATGAGACAACAGAAAAAGAAAAGGCTGATGATTTTTTTTTTTTTTTTTTTTGTCTTTTCTTTGAGACAGGGTCTTACTATGCAGTTCAGACTAGCCTTGAGCTCACTTTTGTAGCCCAGGCTGGTCTCGAACTCGCACTGATCCTCCTGCCTCAGCCTCCCGAGTGCTGGGACTACAGGCGTGAGCCACCACGCCTGGCTAAGGCTGATGATTTTTCACCCAGCTTCTGGTAAGTATGCCTCCTGGCATGGAGAGGCTTTACTAATGACCACACAGCTGCCCATCCTCCTCCAGAGTGCCTACTGTGCCTCCCTGCGGGGGGGGGAGGTGCAGACGACAGTCCACCGGCAGCAAAGCCAAATTTGAGCAAATAACTAGAAGAAAGAAAGGATCATGTTTTCATAAAAGACTATTCAGGAGCATGTAGCAGGGGCCTTAACTAGTTAGTATTGCACACATGCAAAACACTGTGAAGACAGAAAAAACACCATTGTTACAATTCAGACTATTATCACAGATAAAACCTACCACTTGCCATGCTCTTTATAGCACTATTCTGAGCACAAACTATTCTGTGCTCTGATTTGCTTGGGCTTTCCTCAGAATATGCACCAGCGTTTCCAGGTCTCTGCCCAGTCACAGTGACAGGCTGGGATGTTTGGATGTTAGTCTTTTACTTTGAAAACATACTGATATCAAAACAAAAAAAAAGAAATGTAGAATGTCTAAATGTCAATATTTTAATACATTTTTATGAGGCACTCAACAGACAAAAAACTAAAAGGTATCTTACAGGAAATAATGGAAAAAAAAAAAAAATGTTCCCTCTACTCTTCAATGAGTAAAGAAGACAGAAGTCTGCGCATGAGCCACAACAGGCAATGGGATCCGAGCGCCCAGGACAGCGTACAGGACACCAAACGCCAGATAGGGAACACACGGATATCCACCAGCTCACCGTCCCCAGGATCACTCTTGGGAACATCTTCATCTTCACTGCAGGACAGCGCCAACAGTCGCAGTGAAACTGAGCCTAAGTGGAAAGGTCAGTAGACTGGAGACTGCTCAGCACATCAGCGAGCGGAACCAAACACAGGCCCAACGTCATCTCTTATGAGCAGCGCTGTATTTTAGTAAAACTGTTTACCAAACTAGGTCAGGCACTGAACTGCATTCTTAAGTATTTTGGATGCCTTTAACTTCTCCGTTAAAGAAAGGTAGCATTACCTGAATACATGTCTGCAGTCGTCTTCGGGCAGCTTGGTGAGTAATAGATGAGCTGAGTGAACAGGACCAGCAGGTCCGTAAGGGAGACTGGGTCTTCACCGAGAACAAGACAGAAAGGTAATTCTCAGCATTCACGTACAGCTTAGAAAACTGAGGCGCATTCCCTTGTCCCGTGTGACTGCACCGCACTTCATATGAAAGCCCGTCAGTCAGAAGAGGGCTCTGACCCACGACACGTGACTCCACAGCAGCCTAGGCACAGAGCTCAGGGACAGAAGGCAGGCCGTGCAGCCACACCGTGTCACAGCGGCGAGGGGTCCAGCAATCTGAGCCAGTCCCATGCCTCACACCTCCAGCGGAAGGTGTGCAGTCTGACCGAGGCTGTTCTGCATGCGTCTCATTAGGAGCGGTAAGGCTCTCGGTTTAATTCCTCAGTCCAGCCCACTTGCTCGCATAGCACTGAGTAAAGTCTCCCCATAAAGCATGAGACGCAAGCATCTCAGGCTCTGCAGCCAAACCTCCTCGGTCACAGAGAGCCACTCGGCTGCTGGAGCCCTGAGTAGGCACGCACAGCACGCACAGGCAGGAGTGTGGGTATTTTCTAATAAGCTCTGCGTGCACTGCACTTAAACTTTACATACTTTTCAGATGTCACAATGTATTGTCATTTCCTTCAGTAATACAAAAACATAAGAGCCATTTCATTTTTTTTAAATTATTAGCTTTGTTATTTTATTTTATTTTTTAATTTAATTTTTTTGTTTAAATTTAACAATGTTTATATTACATATTTTCATCATCAGATCAATTTAGATTAATAGATATAGGTA